>CAJNDT010000304.1:103421-197626 GCA_905221615.1 Symbiodinium sp. CCMP2592 | reverse complement strand
CTTCCTGGCCGGGCACACACACACAGCACAACTACATACACCTACGAACCCACAAACCCCACCTGCCCAGGTCCACGACGGCTTGCTTCGAGATGCTCTGCTTCCTGGCCGGGCACACACACACAGCACAACTACATACACCTACGAACCCACAAACCCCACCTGCCCAGGTCCACGACGGCTTGCTTCGAGATGCTCTGCTTCCTGGCCGGGCACACACACACAGCACAACTACATACACCTACGAACCCACAAACCCCACCTGCCCAGGTCCACGACGGCTTGCTTCGAGATGCTCTGCTTCCTGGCCGGGCACACACACACAGCACAACTACATACACCTACGAACCCACAAACCCCACCTGCCCAGGTCCACGACGGCTTGCTTCGAGATGCTCTGCTTCCTGGCCGGGCACACACACACGACACAGCTACATAGACCTACGAACCCCACCTGGGAGCCAACCAGATGGCCAGGATCGACCATGCCATCGGTTCCAGCATCCTCCACGGGTTGAGTTGTCCATCCATGTCGAGCCCTAGCCGCAGCCGCCAACGTCCCAGCCTCGATCGGGATGGTCTGGGAAGCTGCCTGAGCAAACACCACAGGATACCACAGGCAGCGGGCATCATTCTGCGTCCTTGGCCGACACTGCGGTTCTTTGCTCACATCAGCGATGATCAGGGACGTGTCGTATCTATGATACTATGGGCGACTCTGTGCCATCTCTGTACAACCGGCGCAGACTCTTCAATTCCAGACGACTACCAGAGCCAATTCCACCTTCAGGTATCTCAGGAGCACAGCCGAACTACGGGCCATCCCGCAGAAGCTTTGCCCCTAGCCCGAAGGATACAGGCGAGGGGGTCGAAACGGTCGAAAAGAAGTCCCTCCTTAGTTTGAGAAATCATAGAGAAATCATAGAGAAGAGCAGGAAGATGCAGGAAGGCACAGCGAAACCCACGCCAAGCAGCCGTGATTTTTTCATCGGAGAGCCAACCGACAAAATGGATCCGCCATCTTCGTAGACCTTCGACACACTTGCCCTAGTACACCCCAACCTCAACCTAAACCTCCTACAACTATCTACGACTGCACAAGCCCAAGGGACTGCCGATGTCGCGGTGCATGGACTTGCAGCCCAGTCCTAGACACAGTTCAGCTATGGATGTGCCACGTATGTTCCCGCATGTTCCGGCGCCGGTCCTGGTACTTGCTGGAGCGATCGGGAGACTTTTCGTAGACGGTCCCGCCATCCTCATAAACCTGAGCCGACAGATGCCACAAGTAATGTGTGCTCATGAGTCATGATCAATGGTGTCCAAGTGACGGCTTCCTTCCTCTCCAGGGGGTCGAACTCCTCATCGATGCGCTCAAGAAACTCTTTGTCTGGATCCTCAGTTCGTGTCGGTTCTGAGGAGGGGTTAAGGCTTTAAGGTGTGATATGGTGTGATGCAGGCAAGGAGCGGTGCCGTCACTTTCAAAGGGTCTTTTGCAAGGGATGCTGGGCGGAAGTCCCGTAACCTTCATCTTCGTAGTCTTCACCCTGGTCTCTACGTCGTTCCACGTAGCCCATGTCGGTAGGCAAGGCCCGAACATGGTTTTGAGGCAGCCAGCACTAAAAATCTGGTCCGTGATGGTCCGTGAGCTAAGCCCTGGAATGCCCTGGAGCGGTGTCACCAAGTGTCGCAAGGCTTCCCGAGTATGTCCAGTGTGCCAACATGTGCCAACGTGCATGCTGATGTGTGCTTGTGCATGCTGGCATGCTGCTACTGCCAAAATCATGGAGCCGTGCTGCAGCAGAAACAAGCACAGCCTCCAGCACGCCACAAGTTCAATCTGAGAAGGCATGAGAAGGCGCAGCAACAAAGGGCCGCACCGAATGTGTGGATGTGGATGAAGTCAACTCAGCAGCCTCCAGAGTAGATACCATAAGAAAGGCATGGTGAGGGAACCAAGGCCCAGACGGCCGGCACCAACGTAGAAGGGTCCTGCTGCAGATCATGAGCCCGGGCCCGCAACAACCCTACAGCCCCGAAACCCCAGAGAACCCATCCAGGCAAAAAAAAGAAAGGGTCTAGGGTTTAAGGTTAAAAGAGACCTTGGACCCAAGCCTCCGCCGCTGTCACTGTCGACGATGGCTGGTCCTGCCGTGTCACAACAGGAAACCAACAAGAACTTGCGATGCGACCCAAGCCTCCAAGGGAACGATCGTGGAGGGAGCGGAAATGTCCTGTCGTGCAAAACCAGAAAGCTAAGACAAACCAGCGATGCGACCCAAGCCTGCAAGGAGACGACACCGGAAGGAGCGGATGTGTCCTGTCGTGCGACACCAGAAAGCCAACAAGAACTTGCGATGCGACCCAAGCCTGCAAGGGAACGATCTCGGAAGGGGCAGTGTCCTGCCGTGTCCACAGCACACAGACTACCGGACTACCGAAACGATGGTACACGTGCCAAAAGTCCTTCAGTGGAAAAGCTGCTGACTGGGTCGATGCATCGGCCGATTGAGTCTCCTTCCGAGTGTTGGGTCGGGCATGGTCGGGTGATCTGAAAGCAGCTGGTCTCCTCGGGAGCTTCCTGTGCTGGCCCTGCATCCTGCGAGACAACAAAATCAAAGGAATCCCAAGAATTGCATGCGAAAAGTCCTGCAACGGCATGGCTGCTGCAGCATCAGGCTCTGGATCCTGCACAGCAAATGTCAGCAAGTGTTGGTTTAGCGCTAACATTCCACAGACAATCCCGGCCTCGGAGGCAAACCCCATGTCCCCCTGATTCTTCGCCTTCTGCCGCAACCACTCTGGCACCTGCAGTCACACATGCAGCACCCAACAAAACCCGAACCCAAAGACTAACCCAGTAGCCCCGACATGGCCTTTGACTTGCCACATTCATCTGCCCACTGGTCTGCCTGGAAACAACACAAAAAAAACCCGCAGCAGCTGTTCTCTCGCAATCAGTTCTCGCAATCCACATGTTCGCCCGCCTTCTTCCTGCTGTAAAAGGATGCTATGGCGGTGCCAGTTCCGCCCGTGCTGCAGGTGTACGTCCCTGAGCGGCACAGATTTTGGCTGGCTTAACACACCCAAGCCTAAGTTGCCTGCAACCAAGTTACAGTCGTGGCGCCCCGGCTTTCCATAATTGCGGTATGTCACAGACCATGGCATTCCGGAGTCGCACACTTAAGCCGTTGGTGACTTCTTAAGTTTTTTTGGGCGAAGTCCTGAGTGGGTCAGGTAGTGTCATGTGCGATTGTGTTGGCATGTGTCACTCCAAGCAAACCTAACGGACCTACCGCCGCAAACCTTGCTCCTATCTCCTCGGAATCGGCACCTGAGCACTAAAGCCCGCAGGTAAAGGCGGACGGAGCGAGTGACTGCAACAGCACAGCGACGTCGACGCCCCATCCCTATCATGTATTATATATAAATATATGCCATCGCAAGCCTAAACACACACCTACCCGCACGGTACGTGTGTATGCATCTATGTGTATAGATATATACTATACGTGTGTGTACATGCCCACATGAGTGCATGCATTTTGCATGTGTACATAGCATCCTACAACCCCAGACATGTAAATGGACAAAACCACCCTGACACGTACTCCTGTCCATTATCTTTCCCTTGGGGGCATCATATGATACACGCCAACCCGGAAAATGGACAGGATATTTGGGCATAAGGGGGCGCCACCCAGCCCTGCCCATTTAATAGTGGGGGGGGATAATGGGAGTTTCCGAAAATGGGGGACCCTAATATTGTACCCTAAATAGTCGGATCCTTTTTATAAGGACCCCCAAAATCAGGTATCCCTAATTTTCCGCATTTGGGGGGAGTTTCGGGGGTCAGGGTATTTAGGTGCTTTTTAGGATTTTAGGGGTGTTAGGGTTGTTAAGGGTTTTAGGATTATTTTGGGTTTCAGGATCTTTCTGAATTTAGGGGTTTCAGGGTTTAGGGTTTCGGGGTGAAAACATGCAGGGAGAACCATGCAAAATCCAACCCAGCATGGAGGAAGAGCTGAGTTTGAACTGTATCGGGACGCATACCGGAACCCCCCCCCCCCAATTTCCCTGTTACCTTAAAACCCCACTATTAAGGACCATTAGGGCTCGGTTTTAAGGGTTCTTGGAGGGTGCTGGTAAGAAGTCTGCATGAAACACATGCAAAGGAAAAAACAGCATATAAGTAAGCATTCGGATAGGCATATCCCAGGTGAAGCCTCTTATAATGAAGCCCCCTTGTAAATTGCTTATTTTCTGTTTGGGTGCCTGAAAAAACTCATGTGACTCATGTGTATATGTATGTCAAGACAGTGTATGCTGAACTGAGTGTTTATGTCCGCATCGAACTCATTTCACTGTGGCCTAGGGTTTCAGGTCTCCCAGCTGGCCGGATACTAGCCAAATACTAGTAATAGTAATAGTAATAGTCTAATGTTTAGGGTTTCGGCGCTCACACTCGGACACTCCACGCGAGGCATGCGTTTCGGCGCTCATACTCGGACATGCGCTCAGGGTTTAGGGTAGTAATTGCCAATATCGTCTTGGGTTTCCTTCTTGTAATTATAGTAGTATACGCCAGCAAGATGCTCTAATTAAGGCCCCTACATGATGGTCACGCAGCCTTGCAAACCCGAACCATGTAACCACCAGTCCATTGTTCGGGAAACCAGCGCTGCATAGAAGTATCTTCATTAAGTCTGAGGCTTCGCAGTTGACGGTTCTAGAGTTGGTCTTGAAAGGTAAGGGCAGGTGATTGAAGGTCTGGGCGGAAAGGGCTACGCATGGGACCTTCAGCATTTCAGGCTTTACAGCTTGAGGGTTGTGAATGTCACGTTCACCCGGGAACATCTCAAAAACTACCCGGAGCATGGACGTCCACCGTGGAAGTCACAACCCTAGGCCCCCACTGCAAACAAAACCTCCGACGAGGAACACCGAAACCAGCAAGCGGGACGTTCTCTGAGTCGGTGCCGGCAGAATGCGGCACTCTTGTTGTGAGCTGAGTACCATAACAGGGACACTAGTTTGGCTTAATCATTGGACACCAGACCCTGAGGCTGAAAGCCGACTTGTGGTGTGAAGTGCCGGGGTGGGGTTTCGGCCAACTGAGGACCTAGAAAACGCTCTTAGGACCTCAGGACGTTCGGAATGCTCCAAATCACGGATCCACAGGTTTCTGAAAGAGTGGTCTAGGCTTGACGATTCTAGGGTTGTTTGCAACTTCGGGGCCCAGTTCCTTCGCCGGGAGGCGATGTTCGGATGGTCAAGGTCCCGAAGAATCTGGTATTCAGACCGGCGCATTTGGATCATGTCCTGATCCTGAGCCGAGGTTTTACTGTCGCAGTTGTACAGGCCCCTGACAAGAAGAGTTCTATTGAGAAGCCTGAACAATCTGCCATGCTACTGCTACTACCACTTCGACTACTTCTACTACTACTGCTGCTGCTGCTACTGCCTACTACCACTACTACTACTCCTCATCCCCCTCCTGCTGCTGCTACTGACTAACTACGCCAACTACGAACGACTAACTAGAAACCGCTACCTCTGACCTATTCACTACCAAATACGAACTACTCATAGCTAACTACCAACTACCTGATACGAACCCAAGACAAACATGGAATTTTCGGCTCCCTGAAGCTGTGAATGTATTGACCTGCATCCTTGAAGGAGTGCCTGAACGGTGCTGCGGGGGGGGGGGGGGGGGGGGGAAATTTTATCGAGCTTCATGGTTCCTTTCAAGTTAACACTTTACGTATTCCTG
Organism: Symbiodinium sp. CCMP2592; assembly: GCA_905221615.1. NCBI lineage: Eukaryota > Dinophyceae > Suessiales > Symbiodiniaceae > Symbiodinium > Symbiodinium sp. CCMP2592. The sequence goes on along the minus strand of CAJNDT010000304.1, from coordinate 191,850 downwards.
GACGGGATCTATCAAGGATTCGAGGTCTAGGATGCTAGGGCTTAGCGCTTGGCAGACCAGGCGCCTGAGGGTTTAGAGTTCATCATAAAGACCCTTACGGGAGGTAATTGGGAGGGGGGTATAGGGGACTATACTTCCTCAAACTAGGCCGTATATTCGGTCCTTATTATGGGGCATTTAAGCCCCCTACCCCGCCTCCCCCTAGCCCCCCCTAGGGGTCCGTACGAGTTTAGGGGTGTCGGATTCGGGGACCCACACGAATGCACACATACATACTGTTGATGATATAAATCCTGCATTACCTTAAGGACCCCAAACTATGGGAACTATGGTATATTCCTTATTATGGGTCATGCAGGATTTATATCATCAACCGTATGTTTGCAGCACACACACGCAGAGAAACAAACATGTACATACATACCGTATGCCTGACATCCTTGTTTATCCCGCATGACACGACTATGAGTCTCTAGGAAAGCCCAGAAAGCTGCGAGATTCAATCGCTGTCATAAACTTCAAGGCCACTTTCGCGCCGTCCTGGGAGTGCGATGGAAACGGGGAAGCGGTTTCGGGGCTGAGGGATAGGGCTTGCCTAGGGATTGAGTGTTTGCAGTTATAGAGATTTATGTCAGCGGCACCGAAACTGTGAGCGCTTTTTTGTGGCGGACTTGGGAGGAGCAAACACATATTTCACCCTCTGCAACAGGAGCTCCGATACCGATGATGTAAGGTTAACCAAAACCTGCACAGGTCATATGCACTGTATTCTACGGTCATACACTCTCATACATCGTCATATGCGAGCCTATCAAAATATACTATCACATGCTACCATCATCAATACGACCTGTATACTCAAGGATACACTATACGATAGTACTGGAACACAATACAACGAAATATAGCACAACTTGATTTACCACACTCTAAGACAACATGATAAGATAAGAGGCGGAACCATGCAGCATAGCATTATGATACCAGGCAACACAATACAATTGCAATAGACTGCCTTATAAGCCATTATCAAAAATACAGTACATTACAATATAATGTTGTGAAACATAACAAGGTATGAGATAATACAATACCGCATAGGTAGAAATAAGAACACATATGACCACTCTGCCATGGGTTTGGTAGCTAAGTGTCGTTGCCCAGCGCTGAAACATCAAGCATGCAACGCGGAACACTGCTAAACAAGGCAAGGGGTGCCCGTGTTGAGCAGCTTCTTCGTAGAGGTTTTCAACCATTCCGAGAAACTCCAAAATCCACTTAATCAAGGAATAAATATCCCTTTTTTGTAATTCTAACTCCATAGTTTACGGGCTATGGAGTCTCGGATCCCTGATTGCAAATTTGGGGGGTTTCGGCATTTTGGCCGGTCCGATACCTCCCCAATACTCCGGTATGCCTTCTTCTTCTTGCCTTTCGAGAAGGCTTGGAGTCCCTAAAGCGCAACCAGAAGGTTCAGGGTTTAGAGGTCTCGGGTTTGGGGCTTAGGATTTTGTCAAACAAAGTCCTTTGCCACCACCATCTCGACCGGGCTTTCGGAGAAAAAGACAGATACAAGAGGTATAGCAAGGTTGGAGGAGTTCTAGCATCTCCGACTACGCCCACTTACCCCCCACAACACGGATGTAGAATGACGACCAACTAACCTCATCCCCATCCCCGACCCCGAACCACCTCCGAACGTGAAATTGGACCGGTGGCTCGGAAGGTGTATTCCGATGTGGGGCATATTCTATCTCTCATATACGTAAAAAAAAACCCAAGGAATTCTATTGGAATTTAGGCCCGGGCCTCTTAAACCCGACACCTAGCACTCCTCTAGCTTCTCAGCAAGGCTATAAACCCTAGCAGCCCCAGAAACCCTAAACTCCTAAATGTCCCACAGACCCTCAGCTCCCAAAAGCCCTCAACCCTAACCGTAAGGGTTTAGGGTTTAGGAGTTAGGGTTCAGGAGTTAGGGTTTAGAAATTAAGGTTTAGGGTTTAAGGGTAACCACTGCAGTCCTCTTTCTTCTCAGCTTGGTAGACTTGGCCGCTGGATCCGTGCCCAATCCTTTCAATGATCTGGTACCTCATCGCTGAAGGCTTTTCGGGTAGGATTGAGAGGCTTTGCCCGAAGCCCCATTCCAATCACGAGGCTCCTATATTCTGATTTGGGGGCTTCCGAAAATAGGGGACCCTACTATAGTACCCTGAGTAGTAGGATCCTTATTATACGGACCTCAAATAAGGTACCCCAAATTTTCGGACTCCCATTTGGCGCCCCTGTCCGATCGGCGCCGGACCGGACAACATAATTATATGGGGCCTTCATCATTGGAATCGCGTTTGGGTGGTATATATCTTACTATAATCAGGAGCCAAAAGCAGATTCTGTTGCGGTTGTGGGTTGCAGGCCCTTCAGATCGCCCTGCCTCAGGTTATCTGCCCGTGGGCGACTAAACCGATGACCCAGCAATGGCAAAAAAACCTACCGGCACTCTGAAACGCTAGACTCTCAATGGTTCAGGGTTGAGAGTTTGGGATTTTAGTGAGGGAACGGGACCTAGCCGAGGCTTCAAACGTAAAACCCAAACACCCCTACCTGAAGGACCAAATGACCCTTAAAAGTAGGGGCCCTATACCCATATACTATGAAACCCTATATGGTATATGAACCTTAAACCCGTTTAGGGATCATTTCGTCCTTAAGGTATCTGGGGCATATCCTCGTGTCTAAAACTTATACAACGACCAGGGCTGGCAATGAACGCGGAGACTGCAAGAACTATCTTAACCTGCTAGTACTAGGTCCTACAAGCTATTGAAAGCCTGGCGTGGAAAAACGTTTATATATGTGTATATATACATACAATGGGAGTTTCCGAAAATTAGGGGTACCGTATTTTGGGGTCCTTGTAATGAGGATCCTATAATTAGGAATTTAGGTCCACTGTTTGCGGAAACACCCATATCGGTCGCTACAGGTAGGCTTCGGATGGGACTGCCAAGATCTCCTACAACATCGAAGCTTCATGGATAACTATAAGCAGTGGTTTTGAGAGTTCCCTTGGCTCTTTCGCTCCTTATTTAATGGGGATTGTCATCTTCCCTGGCTCCTGAGCTCCCCCGATATCAATGCTTAGATGACGTCTGCGGATTTTAGGGCAGCTCTGGGTTTGGGGCGTGGCGAACCCTAAGGGTCCATGTACTCATATAGTATATACATTGGCCTTAATGTAGTCCCTATATAGGTACTTTGGGGCCCATGTATCTCTATATGGGTACATGGACCCTTAAGGGAATAGATCCGGGAGCCTTTTTTGACGCTCACACTCGGCAGTACCAGGCGAGGTCAATTAGAGAGACTTAATTCAAAGGGGAAAGGAGGGACCCTTAATGGGGACCCCTACTTCACAATGGGCTATATAATGAGTAGATCATAGCTATATTAAGGGTATATACCTAGGGGTACTTATTAAGGGTCCCTCCTCTTACCCTTGGATTAATGGACTTAGGTACTTCGGTTCCTCCAAGCACATTCTGTAGTTTCAGGGTTTACTAGTTAGCGGATAGCATTTGTAACTTCTAAAAATGCCACCCCCCTAGACCACCTGAAGACCCAAACCATAACAACCTATGCATCAACCCGAAACCCACCGAAAGACCCACACCAAGACCCATATGATATAGAACCACTAGAAGACCCATACACCACCACATAGAAAAACCCAACCTCAACCTCATACATCAATACCCCGATAGAAAAACCCATATTCCCCAACCCGAGATCCCGAACCCTAGAAAATGGAAATGGAGAACCGCCCGTTGAGAATGCCAAAACTTGTCAGGAATTGGCCGGCACATCACACTGCCCTGAGGTGTTGCCTCCAAAGCAGACGAGCTAACCATCTGCACGCACTGCACAGGTATGATCACGGCCCACTGAGACTGCAACAACTCGTCCCACATCTGCGGGCACATCACACTGCCCCGTGTTGGCATCTCTGTTTCCAAAGCAGACGAGCTGACCATCTGTCCGCACTGCACAATAATGAGAATAGCACGCTGAGAAATCTAATTACTGGCACATCCCACTGCCCATTAGCCTCTTCCGCGTCAAAGATGTCTCCAATCCAGATGAGGTGACCATTTGCCCGCACTGCACCGGTACGACTATACAGCGCTGAGACTGCCAAAAATGGTTCCTGACGTCTCGGCACGTTACACTGATTATGGAAGTTGTATCCAAAGCAGACGAGCTGACCATCTAAGAGCAGTGCACAGGTATGACTATATATAGCCCGCTGAGACTGCCAAAGCCGGTCCCAAATTTGGCGGCACATCACACTGCCCTGAGGTGTTGTCTCCAAAGCAGACGAGATGACCATCTGAGAGCACTGCACAAGTATGAGTACGGCCCGCTGAGACTGCCAAAAATGGTCCCAAATCTGCTGGCAAATCACGCTGCATCTGTCCGCTGAATACACTGCAGGCTATCTTCCTCACTACACGGTTGCTGCAACCGGCGCCGGGGGATATTCAAGATTTTTCGGCACGTGGTGAGAGTGCGGAAGTCCCTGTCCCTCTATGTATGTTGTGGGATCAGCCTCGGAGTTGAAGGCGTGGCTGCACGAAGCGTGACTGACCCAGCACCTGAACACACCAGGAGCCAGGGCGGACTGTGAGAAACGCCTGCAATGCCGTCCTGGGCATCCAGGAGATTATGGCAAATGCCAGGCCAGCTTTCAAGATCGTCAAGAAATGCATGCAGAAATGTTCTACCGAGGGAGCAGCTCAAAGACTAAAGTCGAGAAAGGCAGTTCTCTACTATGCCGTTTGAGAGAAGACCGCTCAAACATCACCACATGCATGATGCCGTTACCCTTTAGTGGATACAGAATATAGCTTCTCCATTATTGCTACAACCTTATTTCTAAACCTTATTCCTATTATTGTACAGATATTTAAGAAGACCATTTCCATTCTCAAGGGTTAGGGGTGTTAGGGTTGGGGAATATGTTTTCTCTATGGAGGTGTGGGTGCCTGGGTTTGAGGTTGGGGGATTTCTATGTGGCGGTGTATGGTTCCTTAGTATGGGTCTTACTATGGGTTTTTTGGTGAGGTTAAGGTTGAGGTATAGGTTGCTATGGTTTTGGGTCTTCAGGTGGCCTAGGGGGGTGTGCATGGTTAGAAAATGGAAATGGTCATTGCTAACTTTACCGGTCATGCACAAGCCATCAACGATCCTGAAGCCTTGGAAATACCTGAACCACCTGCTATCCATCCCACAGCCAAGAATACCTAAGCCCCTTTTAAACCCTAAACCTAAACCCACACTCTAAACCCCTGAACACTAAACCCTCAACCCTTAGCCCCTTTTAAACCCTAAACCCAAACTCTAAACCCTAATTTGCAAACTGCCCGTTGCTGGTTGCTGTGACTGGCATCTAGCATGTCCTACAGTGGTCGGAGTCCCACACTAGCCAGCCTTGTAGCTGGCCCTAAGGGTCCATGTACTCAAATAGTATACACTTCGGCCTTAGAGTACTCCCTAGATAGGTACATTGGGCCTAAAGTACATGTTATGTGGATACAGGGACCCTTAGGGTAGCCCTCTGTAGCTACCCTCAGGCCCCATAGTAGTTGCTTTTTGGGATTGTCTTGTAGGATTTCAAACATGAACCCCAAAAAGGAATTACGATGGGGCCTATGGGTAGCTGACCAGATTGCAAGACAACGTTGAGTTTAAGCTTAAAGTAAAAGCCAGAAAGTTGGAATATGATTATCCTAAACCCTGTATGGTAAATTATAAGGTATCCTACCCTGAAACCATATTCCAACTTTCTGGAGTTCCCTTTAAGTCCTCAAGCAACCTTGAGCATGGATGAATCACAGTGAAGAGTGTGATTCCCTGATCCCAAAACCCGTGAGCTGCAGCTCCAGAGCAGCAAAGCAAACGGCCGGTTGAGAACAAACCACTGCACAAAAAGGGCGAAGTCTATAGAAGCAAGATGAGTAAGTTTCATAGCAGGTAAGGTAAACTCAACCCTGCGGTCGTAGACGGAGATCCCCGTTCACGCTGCGCTAGCCAAGGGGCTTCTTCAAAGCGTCGCAATCATCTTCAATCCTTGGATTTTGGTCGTTCGCAGTGGCTTCAGGATATCAGCGGCACATCGTGCGTTCCCATCCGCCCTAAACCCCAGACACGCGTGGTGAATGAAGAAAGTTGGAATATGGTTTCAGGGTAGGATACCTTATAATTTAATACCATAGAAGGGTTAGGATAATCATATTCCAATTTTCTGGCTTCTAATGTGCAAGAATCCTGAGATTACCCAAAGACTGCTTGTTTCGCCAGGCCCCTCCTGATGCTCTAATGTCGGTCTCAAGGTGTAGCGGTTTCGGCTCGTATGGGCCTTCATGCTAATCACAGTAAGTGGGCCTCGATTGAAGGATACATGCCTGTTCGGATGTGGGGCTTCTTGGCTTCAGCCTGCCACTGGACAACAAGACCCCAACATACCTGCTCACGAACGGTTGATGATACAAACCCTGCATTACCTTAAGGACCCTAAGCTATGGGAATGATGGCATATTCCTTATTATGGGTAATGCAGGATTTATATCATCAACCGGAAGCAAGCACACTCCCAGATTGCGGTACCTGCTGATTGTTTTGAACCAAATCTCCGCAAACCCCCCAGGTCGTCGCCCATGAACAGAAAACACGGTCCGATTCTCAAGAGACCACGAACCGACCAAAAAACCGTATTGCTGCCGCTGCCTAAAGCCAAACATCCCTAAACTCTAAACCCTATATACACCCTAAAACCCTAAACCCTGCCAAGTGTCGCGTTCGACTTCTCCGGACCCCAAGTCCTCAGTTCATACAGGAGCCTCCGAAAATCAGGGTAGTACGCTATTTTGGGGCCCTTATAAAAAGGATCCTACTAGTTTATTAGGGTCCCCCCTCTTTCCAGAAACTCCCTAAACCCTAAACAATTAATGGAAACCCTTATAGATCCCTTTAAGGAACCCTTTAAAGGAACCCTGGGGTACCCCCTATTTCCGGAAACTCCCCTTCCCGAGCTGCAATCCTCCCCCAGATGCTCGGGAGGATCTACAAATCAGATCTCTCTATGTAACAAGGGTGCCACGGTCTAGGGTTTACGCTCTCGCAACTCGGACGCATCCAGACGAGGGTCTAGGGTTTAGGGTTCAGGGTTTCGGGTTTCCCAGATAAGGAGGCCACCATAAACAAAAAGGGGCAAAAGGCTGCTACTGGGAGACCCTGAAACCCTACAGTAGACACTGCAAAAGTGCAGTTCGCAGTGTGCATATCTCCAAGATGGGTTGGGGTAATTGTCAAAATGAGGGTCCCTTTTGGGGTACTGTTCATATTAACATGGGTTCCGTACAATCTACTGTGGGGACCCAAATCTAGAGAACTACAGTCGAATCCCGACAGTTGGACACCCCATAGCCTCAATCCTTAAGAGTAATGTATAGGGGTCGCAGCACTATTTGGCCTTAATCCGGCTTCCAACTTTATGGGGTTTACTGTACCGCAAAGGTGTAGTTGCACGTGGCCTGGGTTCTTTCTCATTAGGAATCAAGTTGCACGCTGTTTTGGGCTTTGCGGCTAAGGTCTTAGGGTTTGAATGAGGGCCCTGGCACCCACTGTCAGCCACAAAGTAAGATCACCAACCAGCAAAGCTTCGTTGTAGTTAATACAGAAGCCACAGTAAACAATAACGATAATAGTTCAAGAACCGACAGCTCTGATAGCACAGGCTGTCTGTCACATCTTGGAACATCCTGGGGCGCAGTTTAGGGTTTAGGTTGAGGGTGTTTGGAGTAGGATGTCTAATTCCTCAAGGCTTGCTCAACTCGCCGGTTGCCTTCGCTGGTCGGGTTGAAGAACATTTCGGAAACGGCCAGGCCGGGCATTGACGAGGCCACCGCGATGAGGTTGGACAAGACCTGCTCCACGGTGATTGTCCCTCCTCCAGCCCGTTCATCACGTGCTTGATGCTGTCACTGGCAACTGTGATTGTTGGCGAGATGCTCAGGTCGCCTCGCACCAGATGCTGTTCACAGCGACTTGCTGGGAAGCAATCGTTGCCCTAAACCTCATGAGATTGCAGCACCCAAAGCCGAACCGAAACGCCGGAAGGCCCTAAGAAACTCTGAACCTCAATCCCCAATCTTCAAACCCTCTCAGCACAGACCGAGGTGCCATCAACTCTGCCTTAACCTACCGAAACCTTTTTTTTTGTGGGTTCTTAAAATGGAGTTTGCGAGGATCCACCAAAGAATGGTTTTGGTACGCGAAGGTAGACCCGCCAAGGCCTAAGCTACTCAAGCGCCGAAAATGCGGGCAAGGTCGCTTGAAGAGGGTTGCCGGTAGCTTTCGTCTCCTCAGATCTGATTTGGTTTCTATGTAGGGTCTGGGGTCTTCAGCTTAGCTTTCGGCGGGGGCTTTCTGTTTAAGGTGTGGGATCTTCTTTCCAGGGCGTGGTAGGGCTTTCTGATTTAATTAGGGTTCGGAGATTGGGGATTAAGGATTTCAGCAAATATAGGGGCCTTAATAATTAGAACAGGGCTATTTGGGGCCATTGAAGTATAGTTACAATAAGGAACCCCCAAACAAGCATGCGCAATTATTTTGGCCCTACAAGTAGGCTCTGTGCCGGTATGGGGTCTGACGTCGCATGTTCATGGACTTGCCTGCGTGGATCACAATAACAGGATGTGCCAGCGTGAGTAGTGACTGGGCTCCCTAGCTCTCGCTAGGACAACCCGGCAAGTAAAGCAGGGCTAGATGTATCACAGAAAGTGAAAGGTCACCCACTCAAACTGCAAAACACTCTTCCTTCAAATCCCCTCACCGTCACTCATCACTCCAAATGAAACTTGAGCCCTAGGCCCTTTTGTCGAAGGGAAGCTAGTCCCTGGGTCCAAACCTTCCAACACTGAATCCAGTTCCCTTTTCTACTATACTACTTTGGTAGGTTCTGATTACCCTGGCTGAGGAAGGTTAACCACGTTGCCTGAAGGTTTAGGGAAGTGTGGTAGGAACTTATATTCGCAGAATTTTCGGCGCAATTCAAGCACAAATGCATAAGCTCCCTCCGCACTTCCAACAGCAGTCGCGCCCTCGATGGTAAATGTAATGGATGAGGCAAAGAAAAACACCCAGACTGCCGAACTCCAAAAGCTAAACAGCCATAAGGCAAACGCCCCTAGGGGCTTGAAAGTCATAAGCATAGGCTTTTGGGAAATCCTCATTTTAGTCATCGATTAATATACCCCCATACCCCATCCCAATTATTAAGGCCCCAAACCCTGATGTCCTGTGGAAGCACCTCGCAAGTTACCATGGGCTTTCTCATTTGTTTTGAGAAACCTAACCTGTAGAAAAAAAACGCAAACCCAGCTAGTTTCTTCAGCTAGTATAGGGGTTTGAATGCCTACTATTTTTTCCTTAGGCTTCCTGCTATAACTATATAGTATACCGTATCCCAAAACCCTGTATTCTCATGGTTAAGGAACCGAGCTCTAACTCTGAGGCTCTGGGCACTCTTAGTCGAAGGTATATGGTGCCGAATGCTCTAGACACTGCCTATAGTCTCCATTGTAGTTCCTTTTTTGGTTTAGCCAAGTTTATATTAAGGATCCCAAAAGGTAACCCCAAAAAGGAACTACAATGGAGACTATAGGTAAACCCTACACCGCGAAACCCCAAATCCTACGTTTGCCTCTGTTCCTTCCAAAGCCGTGGGAGGGTTCTCCGTTTAGCAGGCACGGCTCCTTACTACAACTGCGAGTTCGAATACATCTCATGTCAAAATTAATTAGATTCCTGACGGCGATTCCAAGCACATTTCATTCTGATTTTTTTCCGGTGAGATACCCTTTTTGCATCAGGACTTGTGCAATCGCCTGAATACATGGACGGAAAGTCAGCACTGCGGTGAGATACCCTAAACCCTAAACCCAAGAGCCTCGGGCTTTTGCAACCAAAGCCTCCGTCGTTGCAAGAGGCCCTCTCGGGCGGGTGCCGTGGCCGCCATGGCGTAAAACGCGGTCAGCTAGGGTGCTCTGAAAACTATAATACCCAGAGGCCCCAAACCCAACCGTGAACCTTACTTCATGGAACCGGAAGGCTTGGGAGTTTACAAGGGCTCTCGATTCAACTGCCCCTCACACATGAAGAGAGGCGTAAAAGCACGGATTGATGACTCATCGAACATGGTTGGATTGAGGGCTGCCACTAAATCTTATCCCTCTGCAGAGCCCGCGTTGCGATTCCAGCGTCCACGATCGTAGACTGATGCTAGGCCCTGGGCACAGCTGGTGGCTCATGTTTACAGAGGCTACACACGTCGGCACCACAGACTGTAAGAGTTGGAGTAGCAGGGGCCGCCATCATGGCACGTGGGAACAATATCCGCAATCAAGGACAAAAACACCAGGCACAACGAACTAGTAGCGTCATTTTTCAGGTTCCAGCGTAAGACCTCCTCGGGCTCACGCTGTAGGTTGTCAAGAAATCTACAACTGCACCCCATAACGCTGCAACCAAATCCTACAAACCTGAAAAAACCTGCAACTCCTCAATCCTACGAACCAAAGAACCCTACTCATAAAACCTTACAGTACTGCCGCCGAAATAGAGAGGCCAACAGACCTGTTCAACCCCTATGAACCCTGTGGTCCTGAACAAAAATGCAAGAAGGAAAAGAGCCTTGACAGCAATCGCCACAAACGCCGTCCTCCATCTGTGAATTTTCAAACCCCTCAACTGTTAAATCCCACATCCTACTAATACTAAACCCTAGCAGCTACGGTTAACCCTAAACCCTTAACCCTGAACCGGCCCTAACTCCTTGGCGACATCCCTGTCGAATGATACCAGAGGGTTTTGCGCAAGGACGCGGGACGGAAGCCCCTGGACAAAAAAAACGGCGAGCGGAGGCTTCGGCGGAACCTATAGCACTGATGTAGGGGCCATAATATTTAGAATAGGGCTCCTTAAAAGGGGGAAATAAGGGTGACTGTAAGGGAGCTATAAGGTTACTGTAATGCAGTGGCCTTAATATTTAGAATAGGGTTTTGGGGCCTATCATGCTCTAATTATAAGAACAATAAGCCCCCGAAATAGTCTTGGTAAGTATTTAGGCGTTTATAGTATATAGCACCTTTCGATTACGAGGCACCCCTAAAAGGCCAGCTGCCTATCTAATTTCTAGGTATAATACTCTACCGTATGGGTAACTGGGCACTGCGGATGCGCGACACGTTGAGAGTCCAATGGGTTAGCTAGACCATCCGGGCATGTTATCAGGCATTGGAGCTTCCGTGCTTACGGCTTGAGCTGGACTACGACCTCCAATCCAAACCGCCCCTGAAACGAAGTACAAGAGCCCAGCACCGCCTCTTCCAAGGAAGAACCCCTAGAACAACTTCCCATATGCAGTTCAGAGCTCAAAAGGCTAAATGCAGTTTGGGTTCGGCATGTAGGGTACTTAGGACACAGTTTGGTAGGTTGGCTACGTGGAAACAGGCAGGTAGTTGGGTAGAAGTTATAATAGGTAGGTAGGTACGTAGGTTTGTACCTATGCTTGCATTGCATGCATGCACCCATCGTGCAATGTAGGGGCGTTAAACATTAGAAGAGTGTTTGGGGCCTCTCTAAAGTATAATGAAAACAAGGCACAGAAAGCTAAAATCTTGTAGTTATTCAGGCCCCTGTAGTACATGTGAGACATTCTTGTATGGTGCATTTGCTTAAAAGCTCGCGTCATGCAAGACCGCAAGACCCTTTGAAGAACAGGAACAAATCCTCCAAAGCCGTCAAGCAACCTGACCCAAACCGCAGAACTCTTTCATATGATGCATACAGCCGACATAGGCGTGAACAAGAAATCGTATCCTTATTATCAGGCTACCCCTAGTTTGGGACACCTGCCTTAAGAACTGTACAACCTCAGTCCAGCCCCTCGTGTTTTCGCTCCAGTACCTGAGCTACTCTTTCAACGCTACGCTAGAAATCCTATAACCCGTCCAAACTCCACACAACTACCTGTAGTCTCCATTGTAGTTCCTTTTTGGAGTTACCTTTTAGGATCCTTAATATATACTTGGTTAAACCAAAAAAAGGAACTACAATGGAGACCTTAGGTAACGTTTGCGGCTACCAGAACCGCGGACCGTCTCGGATCCCTTGTAGCACCCTTTTATGGGGAAGCGTTTTAAGTTCTGTGCGCGCCTCTAGATGACTCCGTAGAACGGCCGTGGCTACGTAACCGAAGAAGGTGCGCTTCTCCGGGGATTGGATCACAGGAAACCTTTGGGAATGCTTGTTGAGGGTACTGGGTTGCGGCGCTCACGCGCGGACAATGCAGGCGAGGTTCTTGGTTCATGGTCGGTTGCGGTCAAATACTGTTGAGGTTGTTAGGCTTTAGGTTTTAGGGAAAACGTTTGGGAATGCTTGTTGGAGGTATACTGTGACTCTGTCATCCCCACTGAACCTACCGGAGGAAACTTTTTGCAGGATTTGCGATGGCCTTCTTGAACTTCAGGACTCAAGCGATTAAAGTTTGGAGTTTACAGCCTTTCTTGACCTTTAGAAGGCTTCGGCATTCGCGGATACCCTGCTGCTGATAAACATAGAGGCTAAGTGCCAGATCCCAGAACAGGCTTAACCTTCTCATTATGCCAGGCTATTGAATTGGTTTCGACGATGCTCGGGTTTAAAGGGATCTTTAAGGGCACTATAAGGGGCTCCTTTTAAAGGGATCTATAAGGGTACTACAAGGGGTTCCTTTAAAGGGATCTAGAAGGGTACTATAAGGGGTTCTATAAAGGGTTTAGGTTTGAGGCGTCTATGCACTCCATAGCAACTTAGGGGCTGAATACCCTAGCCCAGAAAAGGTTATATAACCTTTCGAAATACTGTTGATGATATGAATCCTGCACTACCCACAATAAGGAATATACCATAATTCCCATAGTCTAGTGTCCTTAAAGTAATGCAGGATTTATATCATCAACCGTATGGTAGGTTTATATAAGCCCCAAAAGGTTAAAGGTTACCTACTCAGCCCCTAAGCAAAAGGTTCAAGGTTACCTAGCTAGCTCATAGCGATTCGCAGCCAAGCGAGGTAGGTGTGGCTGGCGAGATCTGGGGTTCCAGGGTTCAGCAATTACAATAAACCCCATAAAGTTGGAAACCCGATTGAGGCCACATAGTGCTGGGGTTCCCTAGACATTACTCTTCAGGATTGAGGCTATTGGGTTTCCAACTTTTGGGTTTCTACTGTACACGAGTTCAGTTCACGGTACTGGAGAATGAAGGTTACAGGGGAAGCATCCGGTAATCTTCCCGGGTAAAGACAGCATGGCTCCTAAACCCCTCAGAACCCTCATAGAGCAAGCAACCGGAACCCTGTAGTTCCCTTCAATCTAGTACCCTTTAGGGAACTAAAGGAACCAACCCACCGAACACCCTCAAAACATGTAAACCACCTTAACCCCTACAGTAGTCGATGCCAGGAATCCCTCCGTAGGGGGTCTCCCGCACAAGATCCAGCAGTTCTGAAACTCTGGCCGCTTCACAGGTCAGGCAGACCAACTCCTCAGCAAACTCTTTTAGGGGCCTTTGAGTTTGGCATTCCTCTGAAAGGATACCATAAAAGGGTTCGTTACGGCTCGTTGAAGGGTTCGGTAAGGGTTCCATGGGGTTTGGGTTTTAGGTTTTCTCTAGCGTTTCAGAATGCTTGGCTTAGTCATCAGGTTAAGGTTCCCTGGCAGCCCAGCTCGTGAGCGAACTTGGGGTTGTAGGCAGAATAGGGGTACCTGGGGAAGTTCCATAAGGATCCATAAGACCATAAAGGTTCTATGATGTGTGGGGTAGAGGGGCCCGAATCATGAGAATAGGTTTGCGTTTTTGAGGGGGGCGGGTATATTCTAGCAAAAGCCATATTAAGACTAAATGTGCATATCACTTGGGTTTTTCAGACTCTGTACTGAGCGACGCTTGTAAGGGCTACAGAGCTCTCTCTCTCTCTCTCTCTGTCTCTGCCCTTGCATCCAGAGCGATTTTCCTCATGATTCCTCAACAAGGAGGTGGGTGCGGGGTGGGTCGGGGGCATTTTTTGGGCTGTCGGAATCTTGGGCTTCAGGCTCAGGGCTGTGTAAGGGTTTTCGGTTTAAAGTTTAAGGTCATATTTAGAGCTGTAGGAATGCAAGAGGAATAACGGGGTTTGCAGCGTTAGAGGTTTGAGGAATTCGAAGGAGGGAGGGGCAGGATAGGGTGGACCTGCTGCTGCATTCACACATGGCCCAGGCATAACACGTATTTATTTACTCGTAAATAAGAACTAAACCCAAATGCTGGCTAGCATTGGGCCATTCCAGCATTAGAGCCTTACATTACTGTCACCCAAGGCTGATAAAGGCACATGGGTCTCGGTCTACGTTGAGGACAAAGGTCTTCGTCTTCGTGAGTCGTCCTATCAGCCGTTACGTCAGCCGGCGCGTGTAGAGATTCCTTGTGGGTTTGGGGCATCCTGGGCTTTTGGAAATCCACCTTAGAGCGGTTGTTGCCATGTTGCTTGCAAACCTATGGAGTCTGGTAGCCGTCGAACGAGCTACCCAATCCTGAAACCTGTGCTTTACAATCAAAGCTCAGGACAGAAAAAACTTCCAAAACAAATGATCTAACAACCCTAAGCCATGGATAAACCCTCAAAACATCCTCGATGCTGTGACGGTTTAGGGTTTACATAGATTGGGTACGGCCCCCATACAGTAACAGTCTATACTGGGGCTACTATAGAGGGCCTGATATAACTATATTACGAATCAAACTATAGACTATTTGGGCTGAGGTGCCTCGTCCATGATGTCACACGCCCGACTCTTGAAGACTTGGTCGCTTCCACTCCTCGGAGCCCACAGGGGGGGGGGGTTCTCCAGGGTTTGAGGTTGGTGGGTTGCATTTTGGTGTGTAAGCTTTGCTTTGGGTTTAGGGGTTTAGGGTTTCGACACGCACACTCGCTCACGCAGGTTAGGGTTTAGGGGTTTATATCGGGCTTGGAGTTTGGGTTTGAGCTTTCTTAAGGGTTCAAGGTCTGAGGTACTCTTAGCTGGAGGGGTTAGGGGTGTAGGCCAGCTGCAGGGTTCGACGTTCGATTTCCGGGCCTGACGGCCTTGCTTGTTCCGAAGCACCCCTAGACACTTAACCCTGCCATTTTCTCCCCTTTCTCACCTGTGTGGTCAGGTCTTAGGCTAGGGAAGGGGATATCAGTGAAGACAGATTCCGAACGCCATACTGTTATGTTCCCAAAAGACCCGAAGTCCTTGATTTGTCCAGCAGCCCGGTTACAGCAAAGAGCCCCTCTGTCCCCCGCTTCTTCAAAGCAAGGAGAGGAGTCGAGCTGACACTCGCGACGACACTAAACCTGATACGACACTAAACCCTTAACCCCTAACACTAAACCCCTAAACCCAAAATCTCTAAACGCTAAACCCCTGCTTGGGTACCCACGAGTCCTAAGGACCAAAGAGCGACTACCGAGGCGCAAGTGAGGATAGCCGCGACGTCGTATGTGGCAATCATCGATGCCTCGATTTGTCAGAGACTCCAAAATCCCTCAATTAAGGAATATTCCTTGGGTTTCTTGAAAGGGATCTATAAGGGTTCTAGAAGGGAATCAAGGCCTATACCTTAAAGTATAGTAGGATCCCCAAAATGATTTAAAGGTATGTTCCTTACTGAGTTATAGAGGATATGGGAGTCTCTGGGTTATGGGGCGACAGGGCTTTCCTCCAAAGTTCCAAGAAATTCAGGGTTTGGGTTTAGGTCCGCGGGCAAAGCCGTGACGGGCCGCGATAACAATGCATCGTACCCAGAATCTAAGACTAAGACCCGTTAAGCTTCTGTGGCGTCTCTTTGGCTCTCGCTCGCTCTCAGATGCTGAACTTCTCCAGAGGACTGCAGGTGAACGCATTCCCGGTCCAGTTGGCAATCATGATGGCGACCTGCTTGGAGGTTCATGGGTAGTTACAAGTAGGGTAGCTGTACGTATAACCCATATTCGGGGACTTATGACCCCACTTATAACTACCCATGAGCCTCCAAATGCAGCTAAGAAGCCCAAACTGTGCAGCCCTTTTAACTTTAAGGTGGCTGCAGGGCTGAGGGGCTCTCAAAAATCGGGGGCGTTCTTTGGGTCCTTCGAAAACGGAGTCTGCAATTTCGGTGTGGGTGTTTTCCCTTTTCGCGAAACTCCCAGCTGTAGATTATGCAACCACATCTTCATAATGCTTTCCGCGGCATCGACTGTCGCATTCATGGTTGGAGCTGGGAAGGTTGAGACTACACCTGATGATCATAGCTGTATAGCATGAAGGCGTTAACGCGCCGGACCTAAACTGCCCATAAGGGCTTGCAACCGAAAATGGGCAGTTCGACACCGTGGAAGCCCTTGACTTCGGATGTATGCCTTCAAAATACGCGACATTTTCCACCATTCCGGGACTTTGTAAAGAATCAGTGGATCATGCTCGGGAGTCTACAGTACCGATGCAGGAACCTTCACTACTCAGAAGCTTTGTCGTGGGCGCTTCTTTAAACTAAACTATTTCACAATATCCCGTCATCCCATTATGTCATTCTGTCATCTTCGTCAGGTCATTACCATCACCATGGTCACGCAAGCACAACGATACAACCACAACGTGTCATTGGAACTATAGCAATATGTTTCTCTTTCCCGTTAGTGCCTTGCATATTCAAAACCAGGCCCAAGGTCTAGTATCCCTTGGTCAAGTTGCCATTGAGGCTACTGCGATAACAAAGGGGCCTTAGTAGAAGATGGTTTTGGTTTTGGGGCCCATTGTACTAGTAAGGAACCTAAAAGAATACTCGAGGTAATTATTATAAGGCCCCTGTGTAATCACTGCGATAGTTGATTGTGTGCTCCTGAGTAACATGCTGAAGGCCTCGAGTCTCTTTCGGACGATAGGGACGTACTTGGAGGTTCATGGGTAGTTGTAAGCGGGGGTTATAAGTCTCCTAATTCGGGTCATAAGTATAGTTACCCTACTTACAACCTTAATTACTTATAACTAGCCATGAACCTCCGAGTAGGGCTTAGGATGTTTAGAGCTGAGGCCAGCAGTAGCAGAAGAAGCAACGGGGAGAATACGAAAGACATAGTGACATAGTGTAGTAGCCCTAAGTGTCAAAGCATGGTATGCTTCGTAGCTCAAACGGGGCCAGTCGCACGAAGAAGAATGAGGGCTGTAGATCCCAGCATTGACTAATGGAAGTCCCAAGGATGTTATGTCGCAGCTTATTTCCGTAGGGCTTCTCTGATCGAGTGCTGTGTGTTACGTTTGGCTGCGCTGGAATCGCTAAGACAATCCAGGGTCCTTCAGCACTAGCAAATGGTTTGGCTCGTATTGTAAAATAGTTAGGCAACCCTCTGCTATATACGCAGAGAGCCCAATACTCCTTAATTAAAGAATATAGTTTAAATCATAATATGAAGCCCAATCTAGTTCAAGCCATAATCCTTGATTAATTGGTATTGGGCTCTCTGGGTACACGATTATTCAGGCCGCTATGTTCGCCAGGAAGCCATGAACGGCACCACCAGCTGCAGAGCGCCTGCCCATGAACTTAGAGTAATTAGAAGCCAGAAAGTTGGAATATCATTATCGTAACCCCTTTAAGGTAAATTATAGGGGATTCCTACCATTAATCCAAATTCCAACTTTCTGGAGTTCCCTTTACGCACTTCTACATTGACAGGTTGAGGCTTTGGGTTTCTACGGAACCCATGGTTCTGGAGCTGAGGACATATATAGGCTTTCCGTTTATAACCCCAAACAATAGGGCTTACCTATGGTCTTTTCTTGGTTTAACCAATTATATATTAAGGATCCTGAAAGGTAACCCCAAAAAGGAACTACAATGGAGACTACAGGTACGGTTTTTAGAACAGACGGGATGAGATCCGAAGCCAGGTCCTCCAGCTCAGAATCGACGTCCCGATACTTCGAACCCTGAAACCCTGCATGTGCGATCTTTTTTGACGGCTTACGGCTTTCGGGTTTCGGGGTTTCGGAATTCAATCGCGACTGCCCACCCATCACTTTAAAACTCGGCCCCCGGAACATTCGGTCCTGTCAGCTCGAACATGACCACCTGAGCCAATTATTGCCAGGTTCTGCTTCGGTTTTGAAGGTTCGAGGTTTAGGTTTGAAGCGGGTCTGCAGCTAAATACCAAGGAATGAGAGTGTATTCGTCAAAGTGTCGCTGAGGAATAACCTCAACCCTGAATAACCTACCTTTTAGGGTTCCTTATTATGATTTGTTTATATAAGTCCATTAAAATGTAGGTTCTTCGGGGTTAAGGTAGGCTTCAAGATGGATGATTGGTCCAACAGACTTCTGTGCCAGCTTACCGCTTTGGGCACTTCGAGACAACACCTCGCTGCCACCAACAACACTCCATAGTGTTACAGTGTTACACTTAGTAAGCAGGTAGGACTATGTCGTGAACCTATCTCAAACACAACGATGCACCCTTGCCAACCATGGATGACATCCCAGGACTGCACCGATGTGTGACGCACAAACTTCAAAATTGAAAGAAATACTCCGAAACTGTGGACAGAGGACGGATACGTGATGATTCGATTCCTTCTGGCTCAAGTTATAGATCCCTTATGGATCCCCTTAAAGGAACCTGTATAGATCCTTTATGGTACCCTTATGGGTCCCTTTAAACGGACCCTTATATTATAGATCCCTTATGGTGCCCGTATGGATCCCTTTAGAGGAACCCTTATGGATGCCTGTAAAAGAACCCCGATAGATCCGTTTAAAGGGTCACTTGCGCCATGAAGTTGATTGCTTTTGTGTCAACAGCTGGGATGTTGTTGGTGAAATCAAAGGCACCCTTAGGGGGGGTAGGGGACTATACTTCCTTAAATACGCCTTATTAAATTCTTATTAAAGGTATTAAGGCCCCCTACCCCCCTCCCCTATACCCCCCGAAGGGTCTCTATGATGAAGCTTGAAACCTTGACAGATCTCTCCGTTTGTGCAACAAGATTCGTATTTCACCATAGACTCTCCCTCAACCCCAAGCCCAAAGACCCTCTACAGCAAGGGTTTAGGGTTTAGGATTAAGAGTTCGCCCACATTATGACATGTATTTATACATATATATATATATATATATGTATATACATACATACATACATGTGAATATATATATATATATATATATATATATACACCAAAAATTGATCCCGGCTGCCACCAGAGAGATGTGGACTCGACAGACGCCCGCAAGGGTTGCCACGGCACCGACCATAGCAAAGATTCCTGAATGTGTCTGGGTAGTTCTCTGCATGTCCCAAAATACACGGAAAGAGACCCTATTTTGGAGGGATACCCATCTAGGGTTAAGTTTATGTTGAAACACTTGCGGTTTAGGGCATTTTAGGGTACTTGGCGGCATCTCTGTCTCTTTTCTCTTTTAGTTGGGGTTTTAAGGAAATTCATGGTGTTCAGGTGAAGGTTGTTTGGGTCTCGGCTTCGGCCTTGGGGGGGACAGCCGGTGATTCCCCACATTTCCCTCGCTGGCTCCCCGAACCCCTGTTAGCAATTTTAGGGAGGGAACTCCTAAAGCCCCCTTCACAGCCTCTTATAGTAACATTGAAAGGCACCTGTACAACAGAACCCCCAACGTGAAGGACGCAGCCTCTTATCGTATCACTGAAAGATCACTGAAAGGAATCTGTCCTGTAGAACCCCTAAGCCTTGAAGGACGCGCAGCCTGGCTGAATCCTTGCTCCAAGGGCGAACTGGCTGTTGACCCACTCAGCAACAAGGCCTCCCAGGTGATCCAGAAAGGCTGAAGCTTTGGGGGTTCGTGGACTTTCGGGCTTTGGATTTGGGGTTTAGGGTAGGGCTTAGGGGTTTAGGGGTTTAGGGGTTTAGGGGCTTAGGGTTTGTGTAAGGTCTAGGGTTGAAGACCTAAGGCCTTTAGGGTCTGCAGGGCTTTGGGTGCAAGCGTGGTCGTGCTGTTTCAAGCAACACCAAATGCAACAACGCGTGGAGGCTCGCAACGTAGATTTCAGATACCATTCGTAGTGGCTGCTATCTTCATATGCTGGTCGCCCTCCTTCAGCAACCCTCCCTCAATCAGCCACAACAACCCCTCCTTGAATCTGCTCAGTCATTGCTGGGTTGGTCTAGGGGTCAGCCATTCTATTGAAGTTTCCGAAACTAGGGAATCCTAATATGGCTCCCTAAACCGAAAGGGAATCCTTATCTGGTTCCCTAGTAGGATCCCTATTATAAGGATCCCAAAATATAAGGTACCCCCAATTTTTACAGATTCCGGGTGTAGTGCTTTGAGCGCTCAGTCTTGGAGCCAAGCCAAGCTTTGTGGACTTCAAGCACCCGAAAGCCACCCCCCCCCTTCCATAGAAGCCTGGTATTTGGGGTTCAGGGCTTTAGGGTTTAGGGTTAGGTACTCCTTATATAAACAGCAGTATAGAACCCAACCTGAATCATCGCATTCACCCTTACAGACAGTAGCCTGTTTGGGAACCCTCACAGTAGTGAGCCTGAGGGAAGCCTTGTGGCATGTATCCTTTCGTACACATATAGACAGGTAGGCACATACACACATACATTTTTCACATACACATGTATGTGTGTATGTGCAAATGTGCGTATGCATGTACGCATGTATGCATGCATGTATGTGTGCATGTGTGTGTATGTGTGTATGTATGCTTACAATCGTTTCTGTACTTATGTATGCTTGTGTATATGTCTGCATATACACATATAAGGAAATAAATACATGCATATGTGTATATATTTACACATAAACATACAGAGAAAGGTACGCTGTATAAGTAACACATACATATGCGTATACATGCACATATGCGTATACATAAACCTGTACCTTTACTAAATATATATATATATATATATGTATGTATTGTATGTATGTATGTATGCATGCATGTATGTATATATATATATATATATATATATATATATATACATACGTACATACACACACATATATATATATGTATATCTGTATACATTTTTAGCTCCCGCATATATGTATACATACATGTATATATATATATATATATATATGTGCACACCGAAGCTCGTTTAAGCTCCCAGCCGGCCTGAGCCTCGTCCGAAGCAGGCGCCCACCAAGAGGGAGGGGAAGAAATAGCCGCCTCTGGGGTTCCGTTCAAAGAAGGTGTTAGGGCCTAGGGTTCGGGGGTTTAGGGTCTTAGGGTTTAGGGGTTCAGGGTTTTGGGGTTTGGGGGTTCAGGGTTTTGGGGTTTGGGGCTTTAAGGGTTTAGGGTTGAGGGGCTTAGGGGTTTAGGGTTGAGGGGCTTAGGGGTTTTAGGGTAGAGTTTTGGGTTGAGGGTTGAGGGGTTTTAGGGTGGAGGGTTCATGAACTAGGTTGCTGAGTGGCCCCTTAAATATAAGTGCGCCCTTTGCCCCACTGCTTGGCTTTAATAAGGGAACCCAAAAAGTCTAACTGCAAACCCGTAAGCCTTCTAGCTTCAACTAAAACGCCAAAGGCCCTTCATCTTTGCTTTACGACCCAAAATATCTTGAGTCAGTAATTACGACCCACAAACCTTAATCCCAGGCTTAGGGGCTGAGTACCCAAGCCCAAAAAGATTAACCTCCTCAATCTTGGCAGGGTTGTAAACGCCCCACAAGGTCAAAGGTTACCTACTCAGCTACTAGGAAGGAGCTGCTTCAGGCATTTTTGTTGGTCGCCTGCAAAGGAGGTTTGCGGGCTGCTGTTGAGCAGTGCTGTAAGCCTTTAAGGTTCTAGGTCGTAGATCACCTGCAAAAGATGTTTTGCTGTGCCTTGTTCAGAAATGGTCCGAAACCCCTTTGAAACTAGGTTTTTGACACTAGCGATCTAGCCAAACACACCCGCGTAACCTACGGCAAAGCCATAAACCCTACAGTCTGTCTATACCCTAAACCCAAAGGCCTTAAGAAGGGACCTATATATATATATATATATATATATATATATATATATATATGGTCAGGCGTCTGGCGTTCCCAGCCCCCCCCCCCCCCCAAATGGTATGGTCTGCTAGGGTGGGGGGGGGGGGGGGGGCTGGCGTGTGCGGACAGGGGTCGGAGCCGTTGGAGCTGTCACTGGATGGTGGGATGGTGCTGGCGGCCAGGGCTCACACGCAAGCCCTTCGCAAGCAAGCCGTAAACCCTATAACGCAGCGCGTGCCCTTGTTTTGAGTAACCTTAAGTTGTACTTCCAACCCTACACCCAACCCTAAACCTCACCTAACTGCAGGCTCTAAGCCTAAAGCAGAACATACACCGCAAGTCCTCCCTAAGCCCTTGTCGACTCGAAGCGTTATACCTTGTAACCGCAAACCCAACACTCAAAAGCTTAAGCTAAACCCTAAACCCCAAAACCCCACAACCACCCCACAGGGGGAAGAGGGACCCCACACCCCACACCACAGGGGAGGGGGGGTCCCACCCTATATCCGGACCATTGACCTTTGGGGGGGGAGGGGGGGGGGGGCCGCGGAGCGCGTGACCATATACACCCTAAAGCCCCGAACCGTGTGAGGCTCAAGGTTGTAGGCTTCAACAGCAGGTCTTCGAGGGTTCAGCCATGTGGTGTGGGTTTACCCAGAAGCTCCACAGTAGTTCCTTTTTTGGGATCATCTTATAGGGATTATAGGGTTCTGAACATGAACCCCAAAAAGGAACTACTATGGAGCCGTAGGGTAGGTTCAGGGTGGTAGACTTTGAGCTCCTGCAGCGCAAGTTGTCAGGGTTTGGAGTTTCGGGATTTGCGGAGTAGGGCTTACAGTTGTAACGATGTAGGGCGCAGAAGATGATATAGGATCTGATAGGCTGTCGGGATAGGGTGCTGGGGTGTATGGTTCAGGAAGACTGCACTAGCTGCCGCCAGCGGCTAGCCGCCTCCAACAGGGAGTCCAGAGTGATATATATATATATATATGTATATACATACACTATACACACAGTTATAGATATAGATACAGATAAAGATACAGATATATAGATATGTGTGTGTACCCCGTATTATTACGTTTAGCCCTCTAAGAAGGGAGCACTGAGTCTTAGGATATGCCCACCTGCTAATCGGCTACTATGGCCTGGTTTAATAACTTTGCCATGACGACCATCAGCAAAACAAAAGCTCGCAAGGAACATCAGCACGAGGTGGCTCTTCGAAATACTGATCCCCCAGCAGCCATGATGTAGGCTTCCCTTCCGTGAGGTTTTCTCTTCGCAAGGAAGTGTATGCTGAATGGAGCCGAACCCTTACACGAACCTTTGCAACAGCACTCATACAAGTCCTATACGGTTGATGATATGAATCCTGTATTACCTTAAGGACCCTAGACTATGGGAATTATGTTATATTCCTTATTGTGGGTAATGCAGGATTTATATCATCAACCATGAAACCCTTTTTGCAGCAGGCCTCGTTGTCCAGCAGCCCGGTTACAGCAAAGAGCCCAACCATGAAACCCTAAACCCTAAACCAAAACCCTAAACCCTAAAACTCGGAAGTTCTGGCCTGGGATTCCAATGTCGTAGGTGATGGTCATGAGCAACCTACTAGGAGGATCATGAGTAGTTGTAAAGGTAGGGTTGCTTTAAAGGGATCTATAGGGTTATAGGGTTTAGGGTAGTTATGAGTAGGGTAACGATATACTTACAACCCATATTAGGGGACTTATAACCCCACTTATAACTACCCATGAACCTGCAAGTACGGCTTCAGCGCTCACACTCGGACTCTCCCCGGGCGAGGCAGATGTCCAAGCATCAAAGCGAAAACGCTAAGGACGTAAACCCCTCAAGCCTATACACCCTAAACCCTGAGTCTGAGACCCTAGAAGTGCCAGTACCCCCGAACCCCAAAGCCCTCAACCTCAAAACCAATAAATTTGCTTTGAGGGTTCCTGCTGGCAAACACGTGACAGGCGCCCTGCGGCATTTGCACTGCAAAGAGCATCTGGGAGCTGCTTACCACAAAATGCGAACATGAAGATCCCAATAACTACTGTTCAAGCCTAGGGTTTACGGTTCAGGGTCGATGCACCATCATCTCCTCCTGTCTGCTGGCCAACAACTACTACAAAACCGTTGATATGCCACCGCTGCGCCTTGCGCGTAAGAACCTAGCCTTGGTGATGGCTTCTTGAAGCAAGGCACATGAGAAAGGTGCGCTGGGAGGATGATCTCCGACACTTGCATTTCTAGCCGGCTATTCATGCGACAAGTAAACCCGACCCCCTAAACCGCCCTAAACACCCACACAGGAGCAGCAACCAGGAGTGCCGTTATCCCTCAAGGTTTCCTACTATATGTGTAAATATACGCAGTATTTATAGATAGTAATATGTACATGTATATATATATATATCTATCACTAAGGCCCTATTATAAGATTGATTCTGATTATTGGGCCGGCTTATAAGAAAGTCGCTGCGGGTCTCTACGGCCAAGATGCCAGGAGAGTAGTCCGCTGATGAAGAGGGTCCTCCAATCTTTGGTCTGATGAGGCCTTTTTTAATATTCGAAAAGGGTTTTGGGGGCGAAGAGTTCATTTAAGGTATGGCCACAACCAAAAACTTATGTTCGGGTGCTGTCTTGCTTCCCGACACAGAATCCGTCGTTTCGGGTTGGACTGACTGTTCGATTTCAGGGCCCTCCAGCTAGCTCCCGGCAATGTCCAGCGTCCTGAACTCGCGCTAGGGAGATCTGAAAACAAACATAGCGCCCCTTTGGTCCTTACAGAATCTGTCTTATGCAATTATACAGATAAATGATGTCAACTTACAAGGAAAAGGTACCCTCCAAACCCAATGTTGGCCCTAGTATACTAGGGCCCCGGTCTTCGTGACTATCCTGATTTGCTCGTCAGATCTCGTCTCCTTTCGAGTTTCGGAGGGCTTTTATACACATCTTCCTTTAAAGGGATCTATAGGGGTTCCTTTAAAGGGGTATATAAGGTCTACTATAAGGGATACTATAAGTGTACTACATGCTATAAGGGCCTTATCGGGGGGGCGGGGAAACGTCCCGAACCTCGCACCCGTCTTTGACTTTGCGCTCTTCTGCTTCGGCTTCAAAATTCCACTTGAAGACGACGGAATCTTCGAGAAGACAAACAACTGCAACAAACGAACGGCTTGAGCCTGAAAAGATTTGCCACCACATTTCCAATCAAAGCAACCCTCATACATCCTAAAACTCATGGGGTAACCCTCAAGTTAGAGCTGCTAGGCTGCTAGACGTAAACCCAAAGCCTATAGTGAAATCCAGAAAGTTGGAATAGAGATTTAGGATGATTCATTCTGGGATTCCCCAGGCTTTACTTTAAGGGCATGAGGCTAGTGATGTTCCAACTTTCTGGCTTCTACTGTAAACCTAAACCCTGTCCTCATGAGGTCTGCACTCCAAACGATTTCGCCATCCTGGCAGTAGCCAATCGGATCCTGGCAACTGTCCAAGCGGTCATCGTCTCATATTTTGAAATGGGTTCTGAGGCCCACCATACTATATTTCTAACAAAAAAGGAACCCCCCCCAATAGTATAGGTAAGTATTACGGCCCCTATGGTATGTCGGGGCTTTGGGGGTTGAGGATCTAAGGCTTTACTGTGTGAGGGTGCCAACAACAAGAGCAGCAAAACAACTAAGTAGTCCTACAATACTGCTCGGCTAAGTTCTCTTGAACCCTGAAGCCCAAACCCACAAACAGAGCAAACTGAATTCCTTAGGCGCTTGTGAAGACCCAAGAGTTGTAGTTATGACAATCATAGAAGTCGAAACGGTCGGCGAGATCTGAGGGCTTGAGCCAATTTCCGGCTCCTACCTTACTCTTGCGCTCCAGCACTGTATGACGGAGGTCGCGCTTTAGTTCTCACGTTGCTCCTCTCCTGCAATTCACCACAAACCACATTCCCCGCCGAGAAGCCGAAACAAACCCAACACCCGCAAAATCTTAAGCCCGTGTGTCCAAAACATGTCTGGCCCAGGCACTGACGCGACCTCACAATTCGTGAAGAGTCCCTGCGGCCGGTACCAGAAGCGCTCACACGTCTTTACAGTAAGTTACGAGATGCATCTGTGAATATCCCATATCTGGACAGCTTGGGGAAGAGGAATACTAGGAACAACCACTAGAACATGACAATAATAGTAACAACAGTAACATGACAAACAAATATGAAAATCATAGTAATACATACAACAAGAACCCGACCCTCCCAACTGCTGAACTCTACATCTAAGCCCAGAGCCCAATGACACAATCCGTGACCTCTGCAAAACACCAATGCCAGATCACTGTAAGGCCCTGAGTGCTTACAATAAACAGGTCTTGGCGTATATTCCATTCTGTCAGGAAACCCTGAGCTTCTTCAGTTTCCGAGAATAGGGAACCTTAACATACTAATTACCCTAAATCGTAGGATCCTTAT
Organism: Symbiodinium sp. CCMP2592; assembly: GCA_905221615.1. Taxonomy (NCBI): domain Eukaryota; class Dinophyceae; order Suessiales; family Symbiodiniaceae; genus Symbiodinium; species Symbiodinium sp. CCMP2592. The sequence goes on along the minus strand of CAJNDT010000304.1, from coordinate 165,257 downwards.
TAGCCTTATTTTAAGGACCCCAAAGTAAGGTACCTAAATTTTCGGAATCTCCCATATATTACAGCCTAAATCCGAGCCTGGAGGGCGAGTCCTTCATTGATCTCAAGGAGAAGCGATCTTCGCGCTACCTGCGAGCTCGCGCTGCGATAGGACTTGGATTTCGGGGTTTAGACTACCTTAACCTACCATATCCTGCTTTTTTTGCGGGTCGTATAATAAGCCCTAATATACGAAGTTGATGATATAAATCCTAGGCTAGAGTCGTTAAGGTAATGCAGGATTAAATCGTCAGCCGTCATGCGGGGTTCGGGGTATGGCGCTTGGGAGTCTGAAGACAAGGAGTCCGACTATAGAGAACTATCAGTGAAGTCATTAACATGGGCAGAATCCCGACACTGCATGCTCGCAAAAACCTGAACCAGCAAAAAAAACGCACGCAGCCAAATCTTGACTCTTGCTAAGTCCACAACCCCTGAAAATCTGAAAGACCCAGTTCTCAACTTCAAAACCCCACCAAATGCAGGGGCGTACATCATTTGAAGAAGGTTTCCGGACATGTCTCGCATAGCAAGCTCCGAACTGTGAACTGCTAAGCCGTGTTGCGACGAAATTCACGGCCGCAACAGCGGCTACCAAAGCGGCAGCTTTCCATCCTGCAAGAAACCGGTGCGCTACACGGAGGGGGCCAGATCCTGCCCCATACATAGTAGTTGAGTAGGTAAGCTTGAGCCGTCTCGGCTTTTGTAATCCAACAACCAGAGCAGGTCATTAGTTTCGACCACGGAACTTAGCGACTAGACCTGTTTGGAGTGAGTACTTGGAGGTTCATGGGTAGTTATAGGTGGGGTTATAAGACACGTAATATGGGTTAAAGGTATAGTTACCCTTTATATAACCCTACTTGCAACTACCCATGAACCTCCAAGTAGGTAAGGTACCACCCTGCCTAGCTCAGGCCGCAGAGGATGTTTGCATGACGAGGTCCAGCAAGGCGAAGCCAAACACCCCAAAGGTACACGGTCAGGGTATGCACGATACTGACCTACTTGAGTAGTTCTCTAAATTAGGGTCGCTTTTTTTGCCCCTATAAGACAGTACAGCGCACTTATAAAACGGATCTAAAACGGGCCTTGTTCCCAGAACTACCCACTTCGCTTCAACCCTCAGCCCGTCACTTACAACCTTGCTAGTCCCATCTCAAGTAATATAGGGGCCTAAATGATTACCAATACTATTTTGGGGGTTCCCGATTATCATTATTGTATATAGCCCCAACAAGGCCCTAGTCTTATAAAATTTTGGGCGAAGGTTTAGGGTTCAGGGTTCCTTTTTGGAGCCCTTAAAAAGATCTATAAGGGTTTCTATAGGGTTCCGATTAGGGTTAAGGGCACATGAACTGATACAAAGATACTAGCTCGCCAGGCTGCCTTGGGTCCAACCCCACCGTGCCCGTTGTCGGCTAACCTCCAGGGCGACGGAGCAGGAAGCAAGATGGGAGTTTCCGAAAATTAGGGGTGCCGTTTTTTTGGGATCCTTATCACAAGGATCCTACTGTTTAGGGTGCTATATCAGGGTTTCTCTATCTTCGGCAACTCCCAGAATGACGGCTGAGGTGGTTTATGTTGGGTTCTGGGCCCATGGGCCTCAATTTTTGACACCCACACTCACACTCGGAGTAAGCCAGGCACGGTCGCGGAGTGCAGCACACTCATCTTAAGATGCAATCTCTCAGTGGTCTTATGGGTAAGAGCAGTGATACAAGTTCCAGTTGCAGGCTTCAAGAGGAGAAGTGTAGGGGCCTATTAATGATTAGAATAGGGTGTTAAGTATTTTGTACCAAGGAACCCCAAACTAGCATTTTGGCCCCTATGATGGGCTTGCAGGGTTGCCTGTCAAGGGCGCCTTAGCCCACAACTGCCCACAACCTCAAGCCAGCAGATTTCGGATGGCTGTGAGCTTGAAAATACGAGACGGCGAGTTCCCATAAGAAATACAAACGATAGGGATTTACGTCACGCCGCCATCATCACCATCATCATCATCATCATCATCCTCACCTCAATGTGCATGTCGTCTCGTCGTCAACAACTTCATTTTCGTCTAGATCATCGCTTTCTCCCCGCATTTCGACCATGTTGTACACGAACGCCGAAGCACTCTCTCTCGCGGACTCGGCGCTGTGGTAGTACTTACACCCGTTTGGCTCAAAAGCAATGTTGTTCGGAACCACCCCAGTGAAAACCCCGGGCCAAATGCGTCATCGAGTGTGCTCAACCGTTCAACCAAAAACCATGCAAGCCCTCGAATGGGTGGCTGAGGCATGTGCCGCAGCGTGGATAAACACCCTCCAGAAATAAGAAACAAACGTGGCTCGGATGACCAGCAGGTTGCCATAGACAAAGCCAGCGCCCAAAAGACCCCCCAGGACCTTTGGATGTGAAGGCTTACAGCCAGTAGCTGAAGTGACGCTACATGAACATTGCCGCTGCAAGGGTTGTGTTCAGAGCCTTGTGCCACGCTTACTGTGCTTCGCAAACGTGTTCTTGGTGGCGCCGCCGTGGAGGACTCATGTGTCGATCTGGTGCCACTGCCTACGTTTAGTCTGCACGCTTCAGGATCAAGGGTGTCTGACTACCTGGGGTAACATTCAGTGGCATTCGAGACTGCACTCGCGACCTCTTGCGTCACAAAAGTGTAACTGCAGGTACAGGGTTCACTATTTGTGATAAACCCAGAAAACGATGAACCCTAAGCGCAAAACCCCTGAACGGCTGAACCTCAACTCACTCCTGCCGGGCTGCGCCAAGCAGTGCGAAAAAGACAAAGTCCAATGTCCCGGGCCTGGAAGTCGACTCCGACTGCCCCGACTCACCCTAAGTCCTAGGGACTGCTATGGGGAATACTTCCCCAAAGCAACATAGTAATTCCTTTTGCAGCTGGCTTGCAGCGTTGTTCCTATTAAAGAAACCCTACATTCTACTGTATGGGTACTCAGGACCCTTTGGGTCAGTATAAGGGCCTAGACAATAGTATATTGAAGGCACTAACTATCTGCAATACGGGACACTAAGGATTATGATTTGCAAGTATTCAAGCTTCTAACTTATTATATATAACCTACCCCAAAATCCTGTTTGATGACATGCTGAAAGCTGCCGTCTTCAGTCTTTCGTGCGGTTCAAGGTGGCTTCAGTTCACTCCCCTGAAGCCTGAAACCAGGTGGTAAGTTCTCTGAACAAGAGTCCTCTGATGTGTTTGATAGATTCTTACTCAGTCTTTCAAGATAGTATACAGGAAATCCGTTGAGCCCAGAGTATATATCGTGGTGGTACGTAGCAATATCCCTACAAATAACCGCCAAGCAAACATTTGTTTACCAGCTTCCCAAACCTTAACTAAGCCATAACGTTTCTGTGCTGGGAGCTTCCCGAAAACTAGGGGATACCTTATGGTGGAATCCTTATAATAGGGATCCGGCTTTGCGGTAATATATTAGGGTCCCCTATTTTCGGAAACTCCCGACCGGACAAGTTGGGTCTGGTGCCCAATAAACTAGGCTCTAAAGTAGCTTCCCACAAGTTGGATCGCCACAGCTTTTGAGCGCTCATCTCTCACACGGCCAAAAGTTAAAAACATCAAATGAGGCTAAGTGTAATCCTCCTCCGGTTACTTATCTTGGTTCCTAATCTTATCAGTTGTGAAAAATTGGCTTATGGTCGGGCTAAAACGCACCCTTAAACTCTCTTAAACTAGCTTGTTTGATCTACTGCTCGCAGGGTCATACCCATAGGCCCCATAGTAGTTCCTTTTTGGGATTACCTTATAGAATTCTATATATGAACCCCCAAAAGGAACTACTTTGGGGCCTATGGGTACTTTACACGCTTGGCAAAAACAACTCAACCGGACCGATCTCTCGTTCGGCGTGCGTACGGACATTGCAACATTGGCAGACAGTGGGTTTAGGGTTTAGGGTTCAAAATGTGCCAGTAACTTTTGGACTTCTGGGAAAAAGCACAGGTAGCTGGTCCCCTGTCAGACAAAGAGAGGTTCAGAGCAAGTTGCGAAACAACCCTGACCCAAAACATAACCCTGAAACCATAAAGCCTCCTGAAACCCCGAAACGCAAAACCCGTTTGTAAATCCTGGCCTTGTATATACAGCCCTATAGATACAGGAAACCCGCACAAACGAAACCCTCACCTAAAACAACACCCAACCGATTCAGAGCTCCGAGTCGCAAATGTCGGGCGGCGGACCCTTCCAACTTCATCGCTCGAAACGCTTGCTGCGAGCCTGGTGCAATTCAGTGGCGTTCCTGGACCCCCAACCGTATTGTAGGAACGGAAGCTTCGCTCATGCAGAAGGGATTTGGGGTTTAGGATGAACAGGGCTGAAAGGGTTCAGGGCGGTTTATGGGTTTGAGGGTGCGGCACCTTACGGTTTAAGGTTTAGGGTTTAGGGTTTAGGGTTTTGAACCCAAACTCTGCTGATCAGCTCGGAGCCTAAACCTGGAGGAGGAATCAACTGGGTCCTCCTCCCATGCAATCGGTTTAGCGAGGAGATATAGGGCACGGGGTCTAGAGTCTGCTTTTGCTGTATGTTGTCGCGGGGTCTCTAAGTTTAGGGTTTTTCAGGGTTTAGGAAATCGAGACTCAGGGCTGGGAGCAGAGGGTACATAGGGCGCATAAGAGCTGTAGGCTTCTGAGATCTCTAGGGCGCAGGGCTTGGACCATGAAACCACAGGGCTGAAGGCTGAAGAGTTTCAGTTCAGGTACAGGATTGCCACGAATCCAACCCCGAACGCTAAGCCCTGGACCCTGCAACCCAGAGCCTGCATTCATACATCCCTAGACCCCGAACCTCTACCCAAGGGCCCCAAACTAGTTCCTTTTTGGGGTTGGTATATAGAATCCTATAAGGTATTCCCAAAAAGGAACTACTATGGGGCCTCTGGGTAGAGATCCAGAACTCCCTACTCCCAAGACCCCTGAAACTTAAACCGTAAGTGGAGCCTGAAACCACAAATAATTGAAGCCTTAACCCTGAGAACCTACCCAGAGGCTCCGTAGTAGTTCCTCTTGGGGATAAATCCAAAGCCCTACGCCCTAAAATCCTTAGCCCCTATAGCACCTGTGCCGGACTCAAAATCCTGAAGGGCGAGCTTGGCGATGATGGATGCCAGGAAGGCCATGATCCTGGATTTGGTTTTCGGGTTTAAGCCCCTTGCAGGGCTTGCAGGGCGTGCATGGCTGCGGGCTTGTTGTGGGTTTATCGAATTTACGTTAACCCTTTTTGCCACTGGACTGAAGTCTAGCCAGTTTAAGACCCCAATCATGTTGATCGAGGCCGACATGCAGCATCGATATCCCCAGCTTCGTTAACCCTAAACCCTAAACCCCTAAACCCTAAACCCTATTGCTTCTGGGTTGTTTGCGGCTCACAGGGCTGTCAGTTTTTGGGTTGGTGTAGGGTTTCGGGATCCAAGGGCTCCGCAGAGCTTTGCTTGACTCCCCCTACGCGACAAAACCAACACCAAAGCCGGCACCCTAAACTCGTAAAAATCCTACATACCTTACGGTAGAGAAGCAACTCGTAGAGGACAGAAATACATCTCATAAGGAAACCCTGAAACGGTTTCAGTTTCGAGCTTCCCGTGAGGGAGCCCTGGACCGAGACTTTAACAGCAGGGCGTTGAGAATTAGCATCATTTCAGAGTTTAAAGTTTGGGCGTTTAGGGTTTAGGGTCTAGCTTAATAGTATCAGCTCCCGGGATTTGTAGAGTTGAATGTGCAAGCCGTCATCACTGGATAGAGGTTCTTCTATCTCCAAGGGTGCTATGTAATGGCTGAGGGCTTGGAAGACTCTACCTTAAGATGAGGGCTCAACAATCAGAACTCGCTTTGGGACAAACTCGTACGTGCGCGCTCGCGTGCGCACGATATATATATATATATATATATATATATATATGAGTGTAAACATACACACACATACACATGTATACATATATATATATATATATATACGTACGTACAAAAGTCTATACTAGCATATTAGTTTATACAGGTCAGGGCAAACCTGACAAATGCTATTGGTAACTGTTCCGGCGCGATATCTTCGTCCGTTTCGATGCGCGCAACATGAAAGCCCAAGCCCCGTGTGGCCGACCCAAAACCCAAGGCCGCATTGCACTGTCTGGTGCTTAGTAGGAAATGGGGGAATGGATCCCTCTAGTAGTCCCTATATAATCCCCAATAATCGTCTCCATAACCCATTCCCCCATTCCCTACTAAGAACCAGACAGATGAGCAAATCCCTTGCACCTCGAAGGTCAGAGTGCAGCCGTAGCCCTTGAAGACAGCTGCGATTCGAGGTGTTGAGCCATGGGTCTTTGAACCAGTTCTGACACAAGACCTCGTGTTCCCCAGGAGCTGGAGGGGCTTGTGAAAAATAAGGCGTCTGTGCAGACAAGTCGCAAGGTCTGCTGCGTGAACTTGCTGCTCATCTGCTCATAGCTCCACAAGACTCCGCCTGCGGAAGTGCAGACTCTAAACCGCGTCCCCAAGCTCGGACAACCCTTAACCCCACCCCGCTTCAGTTTAGCAGGGTCTGTGCAGGCTCAAACTCGACTGTTCGAGTTTTTTAGAGAGTTCGCCGTGACATGCCAGGTGCTTTGCGATGCCAACTTGTCCTGCCGCCGATTGCTGCCATGTCTGGTGTTGAGCTGCGGGTTCCGTGTGGGGGCTTGGGCGTTGGTTCGTGGTTTCTTCTCGTCGTTTGGTTTGATACGTCGGCTTGTGGGGCAGGTGTCGGCGTGCCCCCGCCCCTTCAAAGAAAAGGTACCTCATCTCGGAGGCGCAGAGCTTGCGGAGCAGGCTTCAATGTTCAAAAAGGGCGGCTTTATGGTCAGCTGCCACGAGTTTCTCAGTACCAAAGCCCGACCCGGGTAGCCACAAACCCGCAAAAGCTTTAATAATAATTCTTTGAAGGGCTCTATGCAAGGTCTGGTATTGCAAAAAATGCAAAAAAGTGGCTGTGTCTGCTCCCCAACAGGACCCTGCTGGCCTAAACTCCTTTCTCCTCACTTTAGATCCGCCCCCTTAGCCCTGAAGACACCTCCTCCTGGAACCCTCAAACGGATCCATCTCTTGAGTTCGCGAAAAAACTTGTGTGGTACTCACCCCAAACCCTTAGCCAAAACCCTAGTGGGATCCTAATCCCTACCCTCACAAGCCCGAAGTACTGGGCCTATTGTGGAAGCCCTGCAGATCCTAGATTAGTTAAATCCGCAACCCTTCCAGGCAATCCTCATCTCATTATCAGGGCTAAGGTAGCTGCTTTTTCAAGAGTTATATGTTCGGGAACCTAGAAATGTAGCCTCCTTAGGGTTTCCTGGGCATCCCATAGATCCTTTATGGAACCCCATAAACCCTAAACCCTGGAACCCTATAGACTATAGATCCCTTATAAAAACCCTGTAGAACCCTTATAGAACCCTTAAATTTAGCCCTAAACAACCCTAAACTCTGGAACCCTCCCAACCCTTAAAAGAAGCGCCCCAGAAAAAGGCACTGAACAGTAGGATCTTTAAGGGCACCAAAATAAGGTACAATTTTCGGAAACTCCCACATTACAGAACTCCAAAAAAGGGTAGGAAAAAGTAGGCCTGAGGCCCATAATGGCCCAAAGTCTCGGTCTTAAGGCCCAAAAGCCTAAAGATGTGAGTCCTTAGAGCCCTAAAAAGGATAGGCTTCAGGGCCGATTATAAAAGCCTTATAAATCCCTTATCAAAACCCTGTAGAACCCTTAAAAGTAGCCCGAAAAGAACCTTTGAGCCCTGAAAAGGGGTAGGCCTGCCGTAGAAACCCTATAGGTCCCTTATAAAAACCCCATAGATCCCTTTTTGATCCCTTATAAAACCCTATAGATCCCTTATAGGACCCTTATAAAAAACACTAAAGAATCCCTTACAGAACCCTTAAAACGTAGCCCCAAAACGGGTCAGCCTAAGGGAGCTCCGAAGGCGACGGAGACGCCGGCAGCGCAGGCGGCGCTGATCCTGGAAACCCCTCGAAGAGGAGACCCCGGCTTTGTGGGTGTCCCAGAGACTCCAATATCCCTTAACTAAGGAATATACCTTAAGTTATAGTAGGACCCTTAATATGATCTAAGGATTATTCCCCAATTAAAGGATATTGGAGTCTCTGGGTGTCTGTGCTACAAGGGGCCTTGTAATAATTGCTGAGTTGTCCTTTAAGCCCTTTGAACATTATCTACTAGTATGGTTCACTACAAAATAGTAGGGGAAATTAAAAAACATTCCAAAGGACAACCCAGATTAGAATAGGGTTCCCTTTAAAGGGTCCCTTTAAGGCTCAAGGGATACTAGAAGGGTATATAGGGGGCCTTATAGTAATTAGAGTAGGGTTCCCTTTAAAGGGTCCCTTTGAGGGATACTAGAAGGGTAGGCTTGAGGGGTGTGCCATAGGCTATAGGGCACGTTATAATGATTAGAATGGGGCTCTCTTTAAAGAGTCCCTTTAAAGGGATACTAGAAGGGTACTGTAAGGGATTTGAGGATATAGGGGCCTTCAAAAGGCTTCAGGCTGAACTAGAAGGCACAATAATCTATTATAGGGTGCCCTTTTTGGGGCGGGGGATCTCATACGATAATGATAGTCAGGAATAGGTAAGTATTTTGGCCCCTACATCAGGGTTAAAGGGTTGAGGCTGCAGGGTGTAGGGGTTAGAGGGTTCAGGCTTTCGGGCGAGTTGAGGGCTTAGGGTACGGAAATTACATAGGGTCATGGCGTTTGAAGTACACTTTTCTGTTGTCAGTTTCTTCCTTCATGTTCTATGCCGGGCCTACTGGGTCTTTAGGGGGCCTTCGAGCTGCTGGCTTCCTCGGCTAAGGCCTCCAGCCCTGGAGATTTAGGGATCCGGTTTCGGTGCTCTTGTTATTTCCGCTGGGTCCCTTGCTAGAGGGTTTAGGGTTTACTTGGAGGGTCGGGGGGACTTAGTAACTGGTTATTTTGGGGACACCATAACCCCAATTAGGGTCCCTTGTAGGGTACTTATAAGTCAACTTACTACCTACTTACTAAGTCCCCCGACCCTCCAAGTAGGGTTTCGGTATGGGGTTCCGGGGCCACAATGGCTCAGGTTGCCTCTTCGATTTCTGTTTGGGACTACTTGGAGGTTCATGGGTAGTTATAAGTAGGGGTATAAGTAGGGTAACTATACTGACAACCCATATTAGGGGACTTATAACCCCTCTTATAACTACCCATGAAGCTCCAACTAGGTCTCTTGATATTTCTTGGGGCTCTGTTTAGGGCCCTGCTGTTTTCCCTAGGTTTACATGGGTCCGGAGTCGGGATCAGGGCTTCCCTGATCACCCCTAAACCCCAAGTCCCTTAAGGGACTCCAAAAACCCTGGCGCAAGTGAGCCGAGCTCCAAAGCCCGGTGCGCAGCTCCGGGTTAAGGCACAGTTTCTAGGTTGCCTCGACGGGTTGCCTTTAAAGTTGTCTCAGTTCTTATAAGGGTTCCTTAGGGGTTTCCGTTCCAGATTCCAGGAACCCTCCAAGAGCGCCTAACCATCCGAGCGCCTGGACAGCAACTTTGCTAGAGGCATATCGCTTGGAAGAAAAGTAGGCTTTGACAGGTTTTGTAGTTTAGCCGCAGGCCCCAACAAATTCAGCTGTGGCTCAGTTCTCGCCTATTGGCCTCGTTCGCAAAACTCTTGCTGCCACCTGAGGCTCTCAGCTTTTCGGACGTGTTTGCTTGATTTTAGAAGGGTTGCTAAACGCATTGCATATGCTCTGCTGGGATTTTACGGGGTTTCATCGCAGCAGGTTCATGGGCTGCAATTAGGTTCTAGAAGCATTTCATGATCAGGGTTTCATAAAGTGTAAAAATCCTTGTGTGCGCTTATGGGTGTCATGAGAGCATAGCAGCTTGGGATGCAGGGTTTGTTAGGATGCCAACGGCTTTTGTGACAATTTCACGGCTGCCACTGTCTGTTATGACACGTTTACCAATGCTGCGCATTACGAGGCTTTGGACATGTATATATCGATGGTTTAATATTTCAAACGGCGTTGAAAGCTCTTCTTTGTGTTTCAGCACCCTTATACACCCTACACTCTAAACCACTAAGAACCACGTTACCCTAAATGGAGCGTTGTCTCCAGAGCAGCCAGGGCACAGCGTGAGCACAGGTCAGCCCAGCAAGCCGCTACATGGATCACCTGAGGTATCGGGGCTTTCGTGGGGTTCAGGGTATGCGTTTTGGAGAGCTTCTTCCAGGTTGCAGGGATTTGGTCGTTTGAAGAAAGTCGCGCAGTAGTAATCAATATCCGGGACTTGCATCGATAAGCAAATGCCTGGACTTCCCTGGGGAAGATGAACCCCACTGGTACTGCGGCTGGCTTTCCCATCATAGATTCGACTCAGGGGCCGTTACTTTAAGAAGCGTTGACACTGGGTTGACAAGCTTGTCCTGTGCCATCGTTGACTAGATTCTTCTTCAGGGTTGTGTGTCTTCAGTTTTGCTTGGAATGATTAGAAAGTAATGTAAGTTCTCTCGGGCAGAATACAAAACCATGCGGGGCTGTTCGGTGTGGTGGGATGTCATGTGTACACTATCAGCCCAGGTTTGTCAAGAGTTCAATTGGATGCCCAAGAGGTTGTGACTCGGCAGCGAACACATGACATCCCCAACAATCATGTCAATGTTGATCCAAGAGACAGCTCCCTGAACATCCAGCATCAGCTGCGAGGCCTGCACGGGAATGGCTGCTCAAGGCTTAGGCCTTAGGCTGTTGCTGCATTGGATTTCGGGAGACCGAGCCGAATGCTTTTTGTAGAACATGGGCAGCATGGGGAAACTACCCAAAGTGCTAGTTGTCACACCTAAGGAGTCACACCTAGCCGTCATGCTTTCGTTCCGTCTTTTTGCATCCAGGTTTCATTGATGCCTAAACCACGAATAAGACCACGAACCCTCAACCCGCCGTTGCCAATCCTGAAGTCTAAGCCGGTACAGAGGTCTGAGTCATGAATGCGAACCTGTACGTACGGACCCAAAGAGCTATGCTACAACGCTACCAGGCACCCCTTATACGCCCCCTGGAGCAAGACCACAACGTACCGCAACCAAAAAACTCCTCCCTGGTGCTTTGTAGGGAAATGCGGGAAGGGATCCCTTTTGCAGCCCCTACAGCCCTACAGGCCCCTACATTACATGCTCCCCAATAGAAGTCCCCAATATCCATTCCCCCATTCCCTACTAAGAACCAGACAGACTCATCGACCTGAAAACCCAGCAACTCCAAAGCCGGTAGATCAGGGTTGTGCTCTTGGCACTTGAAACCTCCGCCTGCTGCGCTTGATACCCTGAAGGCCCGAGTCAAAACGGAAACCCGAAACCCAACGCACCTGACTAGTCTTAAGATCCTGATGAATCTTAAATCCTGAGCCCTCGGCGCAACGCCCCAGAGACCCACACTGCTAAGAGCCAGGAAGCCACAACCCCGAAACAACAAACCTAGACGGAGCTCGCCGATGGAATGGATCCAACCAAGGTCATGATGGGTCCATCATCAGTTGTTGAGTTGCTGTCCGCAGAAGAGCCGTCGATCTTGATAATCTCGTCAAGGATTTCAAGGTTTCAGTCTAGGGTGCCATTTCCACTATAAGCTTGCAGAAGGCTTATAGGGCTGCCATACCGGTTTAGGGTTTAGGGCTTGGGGGTTTGGGGCCCATTGTGCTACATTTATAATCAAAAACCCACCAAAATAGTATTGGTATATTTAAGCCCCTAGTAATTTGCGCTCGGGGTGCTTTGACTATGACTCAACCCAGCATCTGAGGCACCTGAGCGATCGCCAGGCCCAGAATTCGGGAGAGGAGCACTCCAAATGACCTGCGCAGCAATGGAACTCTGTCCCTCTCCCTCTCTCCCTCTCTCTGTCTCTCTCTTGCTTGTTTGCTTGCTTGCAGGGCGTGTGGGGCGCAAGGACGGACCCTGCTACCCCTGCGCGTGTCTCTCTCTCTCTCTCTCTCTCTCTCGCTCGAAAGTTTAGGGTTTAGGGCTCGCTCTCTCTCTCTCTCTCTCGCTCGAAAGTTTAGGGTTTAGGGCTCGCTCTCGCTCTCTCTCTCTCTCTCTCGCTCGAAAGTTTAGGGTTTAGGGCTCGCTCTCTCTCTCTCTCTCTCTCTCTCTCTCTCTCTCTCTCTCGCTCGAAAGTTTAGGGTTTAGGGCTCGCTCTCTCTCTCTCTCTCTCTCTCTCTCTCTCTCTCTCTCCCCCTCTTTCGTTGTGTGTATATATCTACACATATAGGGCTTCGGATTTAGCCTTTACCTGCTGAGTTGCTAGGCAGGAATCGCAATGAACCGGTAAGACTGACCGACAAATGCCCAGATAACTCTTGGTATCAAGGCTTCAATTCAAAGGGCGGGAGGGAGAATCGTTGATGACCGGAGGTTATCTATGATGTCGCGGTAGTACTTCAAAACCCTACACCCTCTCACACACACACACACCCACAATCACATACATCCAAGCTATGAAATCCTGCAACCCTCCACCACAATCCCAGATAAACCAAACTTCAAAGCTCGAATATCCTACACCCTCAAAGCCAGGCCATTTACACCCTGAGCCACAACCACTAGCAGGGCATAAAACTGTTTCAGGGTCTTAGGTTCGACTTCGTGAAGCTCAAGAGAGGATGATTAAGACAAACCATACACACAACCAGCTCAGAAACCCTGCCCTTTTTCACCACGGGCTTTGGGTGTGTGCCGGCAAGCTGGAATCTTATGGTCTTCATACGAAAGCCTGCCCTAAATCCTAAACCAATTCGTAAAAACAACCGGTTTAGAGTCGAGGCACAGCACGTCATCCATCACGAAACCACCCAAGATGGTCTTCACCTCTTCAAAGTTTTTCCCACCCGCCCAGCTGACGAAGTCGCACCGCAGGGAAAAGGTCGCTGTTTTGGGGTTTGAGGGTTTAGGGTTCAGGGTTTTGGAGGGGGGGGTGATTCCAAACATATCTTTAGAGGGGCTGCATAAGACATTCAGATGGCTTTGTCGCTTCTTTTGTCTCACATGTCTGGGCTTCAAGTTTAGGGTTAAAGCTTATCTCTTTGCAGCCTACACATGCAGCGGGCCGAAAGCCATCCTTTGCGATTTGTGTTTATGAATCGGATACAGACCTAGAAAACCTTCTCTGATAGAACTTTTGTCAAGGCTTCTCGGGTAAGGTATCCGACATTAAACACCCTTCAGAACTGTTGCGAGAGGCATCTCCCTTGCCTTCTGAAGCTGGAAAACTAAACTTGAGCCTGGACCTATCAGCCCATGCCCAACAGCTTGAATTAAGATCTCTCCAATTAAGCCTCACGTCCCTGCCCTGCATCCTGAGAACCATTGAAGCTCCTATAAAGACCCTATACACCACCCCGCAGCCAAAATCACCTTAATTACACCCTACATCGCCTGTGGGAAACTCATGAGTAATAGGAACCATGCAAGAAATCTTCGTACAGACTTGTGAATCACGAGACGTGGACTCCTCCGGAAGCCCCTATACACCCCCCCCTTCAGGACCCGGCAGTATAGAACCACTTCGAGAAGCCCTTCTAGAACTCTTGTAGCAACCTTTGTATGTAGAAGCCTTGCAGTATAAACCCTTTGTGCAAAGGAAACCCACAAGCAAAGTACCTATAAACCTTAGACCCTGATATAGCGGAAATCTAGGAAGGGGCCTCAGTCTTATTGAAGCATCTGTACATGTCTTGTAGGAACATCACATCAAGAACACCTTGTAGAAATCTGATATTATAAACAGCATCCAAGCACTTTTTTCAGCATGGGCTTGCACACTGTGTGCCAGCGAACACTCCTCAACAATCCTCAACAACACCTAAACCCTGTACGCTAACCCTCCGGTCAACCGCCAAACCCGAACACTTATACCGAAAAGCCTCAAAGGAAGAAGTCTTATAAGTAGCACCTAAGCCTGACCTGAGCACCCTAAACGAAGCCGAAAAGGAGCCCCCAAAAGGAAGGGGCCTCGGGGAGGCCGCTTCCGGACCAGCTGCAGCCGCTCTTGGACACCACCGCCGAAGCGGCCAAAGCGGCGAAAATGCCTCAAAACTGCGGGGAAAGCCAGGGCTGCATGTTTGGGTCAGTTTTATGGGCTTAGCCAGGTTTTCGGGGCCTGGCATCGGGGTTGCTGCTTGGGGCTTCAGCACTCAAAACTAATTAGGCAACACCAGCTCAGAAACATCTCTTTTAGACATCTTCTTCCTTCATCTGGGCCGCAGAGCCCATGGCTCTGCCTGCCAGCTCCGGAGCTATCTCGGCATGATGTGAGAATACAGGCGCCTCGACAATTAACACTGAGGTGCGAGGTGACTAGGGTTTTGTGGAAATATCCTGCTACAAGATACTGGTTTTTGGCCATATTCTCCTATAAGATACCGTACTTCTCACAGGAACACAGGAAGCCGAAGGAGTAGCATTGGGTAACTATTCACGCTGCCTTGCTAAAGTTTGAAACTGTCGATGCCGATCATCTCTGCCGCAGGACCTGACCATGTCTACGAACAGACAATACCGATGATAGCCTTGGCACAAGCAGTCGTGATACTCATCATGACACTAAGAAAGATATCAATAGGGGGTAAAAGCCAACGGTCGCTTCGGATGACCTTTGCAGAGAAGGGATCCGAAATAGCACAGCTCTAGGGGGAAATTTAAAAAGATCCCAAAGGGCAACCCAGATTGTACTCCCATATTATCTGAATCGACTGCTTGTGGAGAAGTTTGGGGGCTCAGGGCTCCTTAAATGGGCCTGGGACCTACAAACCCTCCCCAGGCCTAGGGGGTACAGGCTGTGAACGGCCCATAACATGCTAATTGCAGATCGCCCTTAGGACCCTTCAAAGAGTAAACCCGGAAACCCCGAAGCCATCAGCCTTGCAGCGTAAGTTCGATTCCCTAGCAGTACTTGAGCACTTCCTGCAGCCTCCAGGTCTTGCAACGTGGAGGGGCCCGGCTAAAGTTTTAGGGTACGGGGCTTCGAACCGTTGCTTTGGTGTGCAGCTTTGCTTGGGCTGGGAGATTCAGTGGGGGAGGGGCTTCTGACGATGGCGGTTAGACGAAAAGTTGCACAAAGATGCTTGAAGCCAAACAGATCCTGCCTCGGTCCAAACTCACACCCCAACTCCGACAGTCTCCACACTATTGCAGACGCCCGGCTGGTACCAAAATTCCACCACTCATTGGACTCATCATAAAGGCTCCGCTGGATCCACCTAAGCAGATCTTTACCCTCAAAGTTGAGCCTGTTTTAGTGAGGAGCGCCGGGACTAGAGATTTGACTGCCAATCGACTATTCCAGTGTTCCCATGGATCTCTGGGCTGATAGCCATAAACCACGTGAGTCCTTTGGCATTTGGGGAGTGAGAGGTCGACCTGGGCACATCTTCCGAGGTCAGCAGCACATGAAGTGATATGGAACGTCACGGAATACAACAGCCAACTGTCTTAGCCCCAAGCGAAACCCCTCCCGTTAGTCTCGTCCAGGACACACCGTGTCGAACACGAGAAAGCTCCTGCCAAAGTCACGTCTTTGTCTCGTCATACCCAATAACACTAAGCCTTGGACACCAAAACTCTATACCCAAAGCCGAGACCCTCACTGCTACGGTAGCTGCCACAGCGTAGGCAGATCAACAATCCGCGCCGCTCGGAATCTGCAAGGTGCCCGTTGGACATTTTGCTAACCTACAGGCTGCCAACCGGGCCTCAGCAATCAACCAGAATCGGGGCTGGGATGTAGTGTACTTCAAGCATAAGGCTGTCTACAAAATGTTGAAGGAACTCCCTATGTTGCTATCATCGAGTCGAAATTCGAGACTTTGATATCGGTAGATTTGTGACTGTTGGCATTGTTGTGGAAGTCCTCGTCCCGGTGGTGCTGGTGGCTGCTAATCCTGAAACATGAGCCTAAACTATACATATAGCTTGATAGCTCTTTTCCCCCTTATAAAGATACGACCCTGACATATCTCAAACCTGAACCGTAGTCGCTCGCACTATTTCCTCAACCCCAACCGTCTACGTTAGCATCCAATGCCCAGACAGACCCCAGCCCTCGTCACTACCCATGGCCCCCAAGTAGTAGTTCCTTTTGGGGGTTACCTTGTAGGAAATCCAAATCATGAACCCCAGAAAGGAACTACTTTGGGGCCTTAGGGTAAACTCAAAAAACTCCTGGATTTTGGGCAACGCGCCGGCTTCAGACAAGTATTCTAAGTGTCAAGGACCAGATTTGCAGGTCTATGGTTGAAAACCTTTGGTGATCACGGCGTACAGGTTCACACGGTTTGTTACATGATTGGCTTAGGGTTCATCAAGCTGCTTGGGTTTTGCATTCGGGTAACTTTGGCATGTCCTGATACTTTAGGGCGTCATAGGGGGTCAACGAAGGATCTGGCAGTAGGTGTTCAGCGGCCAAGATCATCGAACAACTGTGCACTTCGCAAGCCGATAGCTAGCCTGCTAAACCCTATAAACCCTATTACACCATAGACCATATTACACCATCAAACCTATTACACCATAAACCCTCTTTCACCATCACTCCTCTTACACGCTAAACCCTAAACTTCTGAACCCAACCCAGGCGAGACCCAGATGTTCTGCAGCCTCGTGAAGCCGGTGAGGGTGCCAATGAGGACCAGCATCAGCGCCCTATCCCACCGGCCTGGGTCGCAGGGAGTCATGAGACGCTTGGGATGTAGGGGGATTCATTCTGCAGGTCCTTGTATCAAAGATATCACGAATCGCTGCCTGAATTGTCAAAAGGTAGAACAGATACCGAAACCCTGAGTAAGGCCGAAATGAAACACCGAATAGTCTTTCCTGGAGCCCCCCATGAAGTGGAACTACGTCAGCAGACACCCCAACACCCGATCTGCACACTGCCAAGGCACAGAAGAGCCTCCTGTACCTGCTGACCCGAGACCCCACACCTGCCAAATCCGCAAATCCCAAACCAAGCACCCCTCCACCCTCGGCCCCCACTTAAACAGGAACTAACAACATCAAGCCTTAAACCTTAAAACACACACACAGAGACGCACAAAACACAAGTAAACATCAAAGCCCCTAAACAGCGATCGAGCCCTCAACACCCTGTAAAACCCCATAGAAGCCTTGCTACTAAACCTACTGTCGGGCTTTAATAATTAGAACAGGGTTTGGGGACATATTATACTATAATTACAAGAAGGAACCTCCAAAATCCTGTGCTAGTTATTGAGGCCCCTATACTAGATCCTTATAGTAGCCCGTATGAACCCTTTATAAGAACCCTTTAAAAGGAACATCTATTCTAATTATTAGGCACTCCAAGCCACTCATCCGGACCCGTTTCCGAAGCTCTGCTGGCCAGGAGATCGAGGACAAAGGTGAGATCTGCAGTCTCCTCGGTGTTTGAAGTTTGGGGTAGATGCTCAGCTTACGGTTTGGGGTTTAGGGTGTAGGGTTCACGGGTTTAGGGATTATGACGTTTAGGGTGTAATGTTATGCAATTATGGGTTTAGGGTTTACGTTCATGTAATGTTGCGTGATCTCATCTGCTCTGATTTTGACAGTGTCTCCCCGGCACATCGGGGACAGTGGTGTCTGAGGGTCCAAAAATCCGGGGACCTAGAATCTCGAAACATCTTTGAAACCAGAAATGGGGTTTCCGAAAATAGGGGAGCCTAATGTAGTACCCTCAATAGTAGGATCCCTATTATAAGGACCCCAAAGTAAGGTACCCCTATTTTCGGAAACTCCCATGTCGAAAGGGTCCGACTATGCCCGTGATACGGTTGATGATATAAATCCTGCATTACCTTAAGGACCCTAGACTATGGGAAGTATGGTCTATTCCTATTATGGGTCATGCAGGATTTATATGCCTAAACCCTACACCCCCTAGGTCCCTTAAAGGAACCCCTTTAGAAAGGTTACCCTAGGATTATAGATCCCTGTAAGGGAACCCTAGGATTTATATCATCAACCGTAGTTCAGACGCCCCTCGCAAAGCCCAAAGGGTCTCAGGCACGGCTATGGGGAATAAATACGTAAGGATTAAGCACACTCCTTATCATTTTTATAGGAAAAAGGGCCCCAAAACCAGGCCTGTTCGAATTATTAAGGCCCCTATGTTAGCTTCATAAGGGCTCCTTGCCTTAAGGGCTCCTTGACGAGTCCCTGCAAGGGGTATGTAAGGATTAAGGAGCTTAAGAGGTCTATGTGGCCCAGGGCCCTTAACCCCAAAATTCCAAGCCTTTCCCAAAGGGTCCTATGTACGGTTATGGGGAATACTTCCTCAAATCATACTGCTGATGGACGAAATCCTGCATGACCCTAAGGACTCTAAACTATGGGAACTATGGTGTATTCCTTATAATGGGTAATGCAGGATTTTGCCCATCAGCAGTAATAGTAATTCCTGTTTCTCAAAAGCCTACGTACATTCTACTATATAGGTACTTTGGACCCTCAGGGAAGCTCCAGCAGAGAATTTCAGCAGGAATCTGGATGACCGCCATGAGTCGCATCCTACACCTCGAAACCTGAGCTCCCAGACTTTAATTTAAACAAGAACAAAGGGGCCTTAATCATTAGAATAGGGTTTTGTGGTACATTATACTAGACATATAATCAGGAACCTACAAAATAGAATAGGTAACTATTTCGGCCCATACAGCCATGCAGTAACCGAGCGATGAGTAGCATAGAAGCAAACACAACATCTTGCCAGGCACCCGCTGCACGAGTCTTCACCGACTCGCAAGAGTTACAGATTGGTAGCACGATGACGGCTTCCGGTTTGGTATTTGAAATAGTTGTCGAAATCATACACGTGACTACGGGCTCATTGAAAAATGCTAAAGGACATAGTTCACTGTTGTGCATGGCAAATCACGTTATCCCCCACTTCTCTCGTTGTCGCAGCTAGCGCCGTCGTCGAAATCAGGAAAATGAAACAAAAACTCTTCAACTAACTACAAGCCCGAAGTCATCAAGAAAGCAGAGCCCCAAAACACAGTGTCGTCGTAGTTTCGGCCTTCACCGGGTCATGCCTTCCTTTTTGGAGTCACGGGCTGGGGCCGGGACGTCTGGTCATGCCTTCCCTGAAGCCAAAAACCCAAGCCGCCCGGAGCTCGCAGCCAGGAATCCGCTGAGCCGCAGCAGATGCATCCCCTCCAGGGCAGGGGATTAGAGCACAAGGGAGAGTTCCAACACCGAATATGATGCACAAATTGTACAAGTATGTGTCTACTATACACATACCTATATCTAAGTGTATTATGGACTGGGTTGATTGCTTGATTGATTGATCGATTATTGATTGATTGATTGATTGATTGATTGATTGACCGATTCATCGATTCACTGATGGAATGATGGAGTGATGGAGTTCTGGAATGATGGATTGATTGCTTGTTTGCTTGGTTGCTTGGTTTCTTGGTTGCTTGTGGCCGTTTGGATGGTTGGTCGGTCGGTCGGTCTGCTGGTTAGTTGGTCCTTTCAACCCTTGATAATGGGATCTTCCTATAAGGACGCCGGAGATTCAGACAACACCAAAGCTCTACGCCTCTTCGGTTCCGCCGGCTGCCTGAACGTGTTCTGCATCGGCACTAGGGTGAGGACATTGTGTACGACTGCGCTCACACGCTGGGTCGCCTATGCGTAAACATGTACCGTGTGTTTATAAGCATCTTCTTGCACATCTGTCAGACACAAACAATCGACTTGGTCAACAAATTCTTTCCATCCAGACGCCACTTACAAGAAGCTGAGAGGTCGTTTTCGATTGAGCGGCATCAGGTTCAGGTTTGCCGGAGCAGAAGACGCAAGTTGGTCTCATGCGCGTCACATGACGCTTCGTTCCAAGCCACTTCTCACAAAGTTCGTACTGTGCTGTGATTTGTTCACCCTAAACCGCAAGGCCATTCCCCCAAAACCAAAACCCTGAACGCAAAAGCCCAAAGCCTCAATCAAACTGAAGCCTGAAGCCACATGAAACCCTAAGGGACGGAAAAACATCCGGGAGCGCGCCGAAACGCGCCGAAACGCGACCCAGAGCCCCTCCCCATGAGTCCATTACTTGTCAGATAAAGAAACATGCCGCAAATCATTACGTGTGAGACCCTGTAGAACATTATCTGCAGGACCGTAGAGGAATATTTTCGAAATGGAAACATAGATAAAAACCGTCGTTAAGATGCTTTGGGCCTTCACTGCATCAGCAGCAGCACTAGCACACTCTCAGTCTTCAGCTCAAACTCCGAAAGAGCTGTCGGGACCCCAACACAGCAGTCTTCACGGGATGGAAGGTATATGGGCGTTAGGATTAGGGGACCCTTCGGGATATAGACCCTCTCAGTAAGGTCCCTTTTAAGAAAGCCAGAAGCAGGGTTAAGAAGGGTCCCCCTTAAGGGGTCTCCCTGATACTACCTAACAAAGAATACAGGAGGCTTCTAACAGCAGGTTTTGTCATGGGGACCCTTAGGTGGGTAGAGGGGAGGGGGTGGGGGACTATATTTCCTCAAATAAGCCAAATGAGGTCAAACTTATAGGTATTCAGGCCGCCTGCCCCCCCTCCCCCTACCATACCCCCCTAAAGGTCCCTATGATTTGGGGTCTCTGGATACCTCACGAGCCCTGTGAGCCTTCGGAGGCTCTGCCAGATGACCCCGAGGTCACGGCCACTATTCGGCTAGCCCGCAAGGACTGGACCTTCGCAGAATAAGGTGTAGGTTCAGGGCTTAGAGGGTTTGGGGATAAGGGCTTAGTTCGTCTTGCGATCGAGATTTGCGGGATAGAACTTGGTTTAAACAGCTACACATTTTACTAGGGGAACAGAATGTCGAGACCTCAAGCTTCAGGTACGTAACTCCTGAATTGACGCGACGCCCGTGTGGGGTTTCGTGTTCCTATAGACAGAACATCGCCGCCCAGGAACTGAAAAAAAACAAACATAGGAACGTGCAGAACGCTGATGACCGGGAGGTGATGTAAGAAGATGTAAGTCGGCAAGGCTCGTGGCCGATGAACCCACCCCATGAGACCAGCCCATGAGCCCGATCAAGAACAGACCTCCCCGACTGGATCATGTGGGATAAGACCAGATACCAGGTTGCTGCATTGGGCCTTTGGGATTGGGGTTTAGGGTCTCTCGGTACCCACGTCGCGGTGCCAAGTCGGGTGCGACCAATAATCCACAAAGCTTCTACTCCACCAAAGATTTTGCGAAGTCCACCAATTGCACCAAGACCATTGATGGACTTGCTCTTGGTATGTGGGCAGACTGCAAGCGATGATCCTATACCAAACAGATCAGGGACAAACTATGACAGGACCAGAACCTACTTTACACGGAGCGCTGATCGTCCCCTTCGGATAGACCAAGCCGCTGCACCCATCCTCATCGTCTCGAGACTACTCCCCCTGCAGAGACAGGGGACGAGACCCCCAGACGCTCAAACGCCCAAAACCCAAAACCGCCCTCAACCTTGGCTTTGGCTGAGGGCTTGGGGCTTTCGGCGCGGCTGCTTTCGTCAGGGGTATGGCCCTGAATCCTCAATCCTGGCACTGAACGGTCTACAGTGTAGATCCCTGATGAAGAAGGCCTGAATCTTTTCAGGCCGTGGTACAGCATTCGGGTGAGCAGCATGATCCAGGCCCTACTCTGTTTTAAGCTTATTCCGACCCCTACATTATACAACCCTATACCGATAGAGTAAGCCCAGCTTCGTCGGAGTTTCCTACAAGGCGGTATTCGCTTCGACATGCTCCTACGAGCAAGAGTAAAACGTTTGATGCTTTGAAGGCTGTGATATATGGCTGTGCAGGATATGAACGAAGTTCGAGAGCCTCATAAACAGTAAACCTCAGGCACTCCAAAATCCCAAAGCTCAATACCCAAAATCTCAAGCCTGCAAAACCAGCAAACAAAGGAACCCTGAAAGCACTGCAAAAAAAAAACATCTAACACCTTGCAAAGGAACGCTTGAAAAAACAAGAGGATCTGTCAACCACTTTGGCAGACTTGTGGCCCTTCCGGGAGACTCCAATATCCCTTAATTAAGGAATATACCTTAAATTCAAGTAGGATCCCTGATCTGATGTAAGATCTATTCCTTACACAAGGGATATTGGATTTTTGTGGGTTCCTTGTACGCCTAAAATCTGCCTTAGACCCTAAGGCTTCCCGCTCAGGTTTTGGATGAGGGTTTGGGTAGTGTGGGTAGTGTTTGGGGGCCTCAACCCCGGAACCACATGCTGATTCCTGAATAAGCCCTGCATGTGGAGGCCGGGGCATTGCAAGCCATGCCCTCAACAATATTACGGCTTGAGGAGGACGAAAGGCTTAAGGGTTAGACCAACAGCCACTGCGAAGTCCCCTTTGAAGGGCCTGAACAATTAGACCAGTGCTTTGAGCTCCCGCATCGTATTCTTTCAAAAAGGAACCCTAAGGAATAATATTGGAAATTATCTAGGCTTCGTTACTACCTTCTTAAACTCAAGCCCGACTAAAACCTAATTACCCAGCAGCTGCAGCTACTATACGGTTTTTCAAAGAGGTTACTATAATGGATACTACAAGTTTTCTTTATGGGCTACCCCTAGAGATACTATAAGGTCTCTTTAAGGGTTGCTATAAGGGTTCCTAGATTACTTGGAGGGTCGGGGGACTTAGTAAGTAGGTAGTATGTAGACTTATAAGCACCCTAAAAGGGACCCTAATTGGGGTTATGGTACTTATAAGTTCCTAAAATAATCAGTTACTAAGTCCCCCGACCCTCCAAGTACCCGGAAGGCTTGGCGCTCAAAATCAAGGCCCAGCGGAGCCTTGAAGGAATGCCTCCGTAGAAGAAGGAGCTCGCTTGCCGCGGGATGTGGAAGGCCTTTCGGGTGTTTAGGGTTTAGGGTTTAGGGTTTAAAGTTTCCCTAGGGCTCCGGTTACTTAAATGGGGTATATACTATATGGGGGGTTTCCAAAAATTGGGATACCTTGGGGGTTCCTTATAATAAGGATCCTCCTATGTAGGGTACTATATTAGGGTCCCCTATTTTCGGAAACTCCCATATACTTAGTAACCTATATACTATTTAGGTAACTGGAGCCCTATGGTTTGGGCTTAGGGTTTAGGGTTTCGGGGAGTTGTCTAGCCGCAAGGCTCTGAAGCAGGGGCCTTGATGATCAGAGTAGGGCTTCGTGTGCGTGTGTGTTGCAGTAGAATGCATTGGACTAAACATCCAAGGAATGACATTACTGCTGGTTAAGGCCCCTATATTCCCTGAACTATAAGGTCCCTCTCCCTCTGCCTTGCCATCATCAAGAGTCTCGCAATGCAAGGGCACGAAATCGCAGGCTAGAATATCAGGGCATGGCGGGAACGCTGAACCTCCTTCATTCTTCGAGCCCACTGAACTATAATGTATGAAGCCCAGTAACATCAACCAACCCACCGGATCACATATGTTCTCAGTTCTCACCAACTTATGGTACTATATTAAATCTTCTAGGTTCGGTACTGATCACATATCAGTAATGGCCTAATCTTCGGTAGCTGACATTCGATTCTAGGCTATCCGTCACGGGTTTCGCGAAAAGGCATGTGTAATGATATCAACACATAACGACCCCTAAGGGTCCGCAATTCAGTCTCAGGAAAAAGAAGGATCCGGCTGTATAGGGTTGCATATTGTCTTGCCTGCTTTCCTCATGCAGCATAATCAAAGGAGACTGTGTAGAAAACCCGACAGCCCAAACCGTAGCCTCCTAAATCGATACCGAGGCAACGCCATCAAACACCCGAAAAGCCGCCGGCATTCAATGTTGGGACCCCGACGTCTTCAGAGTCTGGTACGATAAACAAAACAAGATAAAAGGAATTCTCAGGAATACTAGCGTATGTACGAGCAATTTCCAATATATCAGGCCTCTGTGCTTTTTTTTCGTGTTCTTCCGTGCAGCTTCAATCTTAGATTGCCGGGCGTGGGCCCAATAGTACTCTTCAACATCCATTTATCAAAGGATTCTGGTGTAGGGTTTCCGATTTCTCGTGCAGTTCCGGAGACATTCAAGCAAAGGCATTCCTGCCTAAACATCGAAAACTGATACCAACCCTTAACCCCAACACCCTGACGAACCCCAATCTTTTACAGATGCCCGGAAAAAACGATGCCGATGACAGCAGCACGTGTAGCAAGCATGTATAAGAAGGCTGAAGGCGAAAACCAAGGACTCTATGCCCTAAACCTCAAATATGTATAACAAGGCTGAAAGCAAAAACCCAATACCCTTTTGCAACTGGCTACCCTGGACTTTCGGAGGTATACTTCCTCCCGACTCGGGACTCCCAGTCCCAGAGTGCCGCCAAAGCCAGGAATGCCCTCTCCGCAAACTGGCCCTAAGCCTTGCACCCTAAAGTAAATATTTTCGCCTGCGGAGAGTTCTTCGGGGATATCACCGAGAGCACCGGGTTCGAAGGATGCGAACCTCTCAGCGCAAGCTCGGGTGTCTTTCCCTCCGACCGTCAATATTGTCTTGTCATGTTTTGGTTGGGAACCGTCAGGTTATAAAGCATGGCCCACCAGCAATACCCACCTACGTTGGAAAGTAAAGGCAATTTCTGTCGGAAACTGGAGCCATAGGCTTTGGATAGCAAACCCTGAACCCTAAACCCAGGACCAACTAACCTAAGCCCTAAACGCCTGAATCCAAAACCCAAAGCCAATTACCGTTGTTTAGACAACCCGGTTGCTTAGACAGACAAAGAGAAGATCTACAATTTGAAAGCCTTCGGGGGCCAATCTGAAAGGACCAGGAAGAACCGTAATAGAGAACTACGGTTGATGATACACATCCTGCATACCCATAATAAGGAATATGCCACAATTCCCATAGTTGAGGGTCCTTAAGGTGATGAAGAGTTGAGATCATCATGAGTATTGTTGCGCTTTAAAAGGTATATAGGAGTTGCGGATTACTGAAGATTTCTTGAACCTTACCCTCCGTAGAGTAGGACATATTCTTTCATCATTCAAAACATCACTGGGCATGTTACTGCTCTCTGGGAAGCCTGAGATGCAAGGTGCCACTTAGTTGCTGAGTTCATAAGCCCCGAAAAGTGTACACTTTCAGGTTCATAGTGGGTAATATTATACCAAAAAGTGTAAAGTGTATCCACTCAGCTACTAAGGCCATCAAGTTGCCCCTGCTGCTTGGATCGATAGCCTCGTAAGGAGCCAGGTAGCCTGTGGCTTTCAGGATTTCAAGGCATCGGGGTTTCCGAAAATTAGGGGTACCTTCGGGTTCCTTTAAAGGGTTACTATAAGGGTTCCTTTACAGGGCTCTAAAAGGGTTCAGAGTTTCCGAAAATTAGGGGGGTGCCGTGTTTTGGGGCAGGTTCCTACCACTTAGCGGGTACTATATTAGGGTCCCCCAATTTTCGGACGCGGACACTCTCTTTTCTCGTAGCTTATCCATCACGATTTCAGGGCTTGGGTTAAGGGTTTCACTGGTTTCGCTCTACCACCAACCAATGTACCCTTGAGAACTCCTTCGAACTGAAAACGGCCTTCACAAAGATAGCATACGTCCCTGCCGTAATATTCTTGCAGCTGTTGACCCAGACTCGAGATTTGGCTCTCATAGCTATGCCTTCGAGCTTTACTTCAGGCTTCCAGAGAGGATGCAGGGTCTGGCTTTTGATCCCTGCTCAAGCGCACGAATCATCATACTAACGTGGGAGAAATGGAGGTTTCTGCTTCTTTCAGCCTCGGCCTTTGACTGCGATGTCGCAGCCGCAAACTCGACCATATCCAGGATCTGCACTGCAGGCATGGCTACATACGCAGCCGACAAGGCTTATGGTCTTTGGTTTCAAGCATGAATAAGGTTGTCGCACAACAACCAGGAAATTAAACCAAACACGGGCTGCAGAATGCCCAACAACGGTCACACCCGAGTGAGCATCCTCAACCCGTACCCCTGAAACCCAAAGCCTACACCCAAGACCCTAAACTCTCTAAGCCTTAACCATCCTCGCTGCCGAGGCACTGTTTGCGACCATAGACGGGCCTGTGCAACGACTCGAGCCGGTGCAACAGGGCATTCTGAGCTTTACATGGGAGTTTCCGAAAATAGGGGACCCTGATATGGCACCACAATAGTAGGATCCTTCTTATAAGGACCCCAATACGGTACCCAGAATTCGGAAACTCTCAAATGAGGCTTTAGGGTTTAAGGTTTCGGGTGGCTCAGACAAAACTGTAGCCATTTGGGAGTCCTTACAAAATGGATCGGGTCCCCTCTTTTCGGAAACTCCCAAATCACCCCTAGCCTTGCAAAGCTACCTGGGGAACACCAAAACCATGTAGTTAGCTCTAGTCTAGGGCACTTGTTGAGGTTTTGTTGTACTACTTCCCAAAACCGCAAATGTGGGCATGCATAGGCATTATAAAATGGTCTTTGGGCGTACGTTATAGAGTAGGAGGAGTAGAAGTCTACCTTCAACAAAGAAAACGTAGATTGGGCCACTTCCAGTCTTAGGGGGAACCTAGCTGCACAAGTCAACACATGGTAGATGGGGCAGCATGCGGAGAAATGCATTGATCATCCCTGAACCTCAAAACCCAAACTGTAAAAACGAGCACGGGGGCCTGTCCTCAGAATAGGGGTTTGGAATTTGTCTTACCATCATGATTAAGGGCCGTAAGGGGTATCGCTCATACCGTCCTGCCGCGTCTTGGGAGGTTCGGACGATATCGTGGAAGAGCTTAGACACTCCCGGCGCCGAGCTTCTAGGTGATCTACATAGGAGCCTTTACAATTAGAATGCGGCTTTGTGCTGTCGATTACAGTATGGTTTGACAGGAATTCTAAGTATAATGTGGGTTGAGGTGTCTATCAAAGTATGATTTTACAGGAACTGGAAGGGGACCATTAGCTCTAAGTGCTCGGCCTTCCGTAGCGGACATCGTGGCTGTTTTCGCTGCACACCATGCATTCTCGTGCCTTTAAGTTTCAAGGCTTGCAAAAGCACAAAACCTGACAGTCTTTGAAAGCCAGGATGCTATGCACAGTGATGGTGTGGTGGCCTTGTGCTGCTGCAGGATGGGGGATGTTTCGATCTAGAGGCTATAGGCTAAGGTTTACGGCTTCCTTATGACGTCCTTACGACGCTATGTCATTGAAAGCGCTTTCTTTTTGGGAGGAGTGGTGGGGGTTTACAGCAGGACGCCTTGGGCTACGAAGGCTCCGTATGATGTTCGAGCATGGCCCGTCGGATTCGAAATACTGGGGGTAGTTCTGCAAAAGTGTACCCCGCAGCCAAGCCAGAAGGAGCAAGCAAATTGGTCTGAAATGTCGCGAGCTTGGTTTCAGGGCTTTTGAACCGTATAGGGCCTCGAGTGCAGGGTTTAGGGCTTTAGGGTTTACAATAGGATGGTTCAGGGCTAGCATTAAGGCACGCGGCGGCGGCCTCTGTCAACAAACCTTCAGACCCTTGAGCGAATCCTGAATCCTAAAACGAACCCTAAAGCCCGATGCCCGAACTCCTACACAGCCAAATAGTCCCTCCCTAACCCCGTCAAGATACGTGCACAGCGGCTCAACAGAAAGCCTTCGACCAACAGCTACTGAACCCAGACTGCCCCAGTGCCAATCCATGATTCATAAAGGGCTAAATTGAAGAATTGGAGTCCTACTTGGGGTCGTTCCCTGGATGAATAAGGCATCGTTCTTGTCTCACGGGACTATGAGTGAGGGTCTGCGGAGTTGGAGTTTAGAACGCGCTTGGTCTCAAAGGCCCAGGTGTCGGGTTTAGGGTTTAGGGTTTGATTGAGTGGGATAGTCACCACCAGTTCACCTACCATCACTACAAAGTAAGTCTGCCGAAGCAAGACCAAGACCCGTATGACACACACCAGAACGCTCCTAGCACAATCATCTGGTCTTACGGCGCAGAATCTTCTATCTGTTGCCTCATAACCGCAAAATCTGTCCCAATCCTAGATTGGTACCAAGCAGCTCGCAGACGGCTGATGCAACAAGTCGTGGCCATGTTCCAGGAAGTGTAGAAATGACCTGACAACCCCAGCCCAATCCCCCGCATCAAAACTCGAAACTAAACGTGCTCTAGAACGACAGAACAAAATCAACAATTTGTAACCATATTAAAATCATGTGTGTGTGTGTATATCTATACCTATGTTTATATATAATTGTAGATCACTAAGACAAAAAGGGGTTTACGAACATAGGTTGATCTCAAACACAAAAGCGAAATCGTGCCAGGGGTGCCTGACGGTGGGTTTAAGGCGTCCGGGGCTTCGAGCTTAGAGTGTCTAGACAGTTTTATGCTTTGCAGATCCCCAAACAATTAACTTCACGTAAATCCTTTGCGGAGGTGCGCGCTGAATCCGGACCCCTTCATAACTTGACCAATGTTAAGGCCTGCAGCATAATAGAGTGTAGAGCTTGGCGATTATCCTGAGAGAATATATCGGCCTGAAGAGGTTCTTATGGTCCTGTACAAAAGCTTGCGGGACAAAGTACATCTACCACATGATTGTTGATACAAGGAGGCTCAGGGTAAAGGTTGAAATGGGCCAACCCCTCAAAAGCCTGCAGGGTGAGCTCATTCGCTCTGCATTCGCTTCTGCTCTTCCTAAGACCGTTGTTTGAGTTTCCTGTCGTTGTTCTTTGCGGTGGTGCCTGCAGCCATATGTTCATCTGAGCTGTTATAGTGGGCATTGCTTGAAACGCGAAACGCTGTTGATTTGGCAACTGTGCTTCTTTTGTTACGGGCTAGATACCGAGAACCGGGAGCACAGACAAAGCAGCAGCAACTTCGCATAGCCCCACCGACAAGGCAGGCTCAAGGGTAAGGGTGACAGTGCTGCGTCAATGCTGTTCCGGGGCCTGCAAATCTTTGTTCGCTGGCGAAGTGCACAGGTGCGGGCCTTAGGGCAATGAAACAGACCCCAGACCCACCAACCGTGAAATGATTACTAAAATGGGCTCTGCCCTCTGCCAAGTCGCTTCTTCGTCACCATACCAGCGAGTTTTCCCTGGCCTTGGGGCTTGTTTGTTTTTCCAATTTCTTTGCTTCAGCACTCTGACTTCAAGATTTAGAAAATGTTGTCCTGCAGGGCCAAGGAACTGCACAGGCTTATTATGTTGCGTAGGACAAAGGCATATGCTTGCTGGACTTCCAAGTGGCGCTTCACGAAAATGACCTTGACGCCCAGCTGGTGGAAGATGGCATGCACCTGGCTCAAGCTTCGATTAACTCAAGAAGCCCCTACTTGGTACTGACCTTGCAAAAATGTTGACTATGTGGGTTTCAGGTGTGTTTAAGGACAATGCTACAGCATGTCATGCTCTCGAAGCATTCCACCATTGGCTTCAAAAGGACTCCAACATTTTGGGGTCTATGTTATGTTATGCTTGCGTTTCTGAAACTACCAAATCACAAGCCAGCTTGTGTTTCAGTGGCGACGGGGAGGACCTAAATCTGCTCTAAAATCCAGACCAACACCACCTCTGAAACCCGAAAAACCACTGTCAAGAACGTTTAACCGCTATACTCTGCACCAAACCTAGAAAAGCCAAACCCCACACAAACCTGGCATGGACCGTTCAATACGTAAAGCCTCGGTTGGACCTTTCTCCCAACACAAACCCCAACCCCCCCAAAAAAATATCCAAAAAGCTTAGCCGGCCCTAAACCCTAAAGCCTAAAACCCTGAAGCCCTAAAACATCCTAAATCCCTGCAGCTTCTGCGTTAGCTCAAACTGTCTCGGCGCCTGCGGGGCTGGCGTATCTGGCACCACAAGAAGCCTCGCAGCCATGGTAAGGGTTAAGGGTTCAGGGTTTCGGGTTTAGGGGTTTACTCTTTTGCAACTCGGACATGCCTGACGAGGCCTCTGGTGCGGTGTGCCTTGACGGTCGGTACTACAAGCTGGTTTAGGGGTTTAGGGGTTTCGGGTTTTGGGGTTTAGGGCTTTCGGGTTTTAATCTAAGGTTCAGGGTTTTAGGGTTTAGGGTTTTTTGCGGGATAAGGGCTTTGGCGGTTTGGCGCTTGAGATTGATAACGGTAGGGTTTCGGGCTTGTGGTGTTTGGCATTGGCCCTAAAGCCAAGTCTCATCTGGACCTGAGTTTGCTTGAAACTACAGCTATATGGGAGTTTCCGAAAATAGGGGACGTTGATTAATATAGCACCCTAAATAGTAGAATCATTGCTATAAGGACCCCAACACAATGTACCCCTAATTTTCTTAATTCCCCCAAAGCAGGCTCTGGGTCCTCTAGGCTCCCTCTGGTTAGAGACTAATATAGGGGCCGTAATAATTAGAATAGGGTTTGGGGGCCCATTATACTATACTTATAATAAGGAGCCCCCGAAATAGTATGATTATTTAGGCCCCTATACTAGGCTGGTTTTTGGGGCTGTCTTCAGGTCCCCGATGAACTCTCGAGAGAAACGGGACGATGTAACCAGGCCACCTTGAATCCACTCCCACAGCCTTATGCTCCTGAAGCTGTACAAACTAAGCCTCAAACCAGACCTCGAAGCGAAATCCAACCCAGCAACTCTTGACCCCGGAACGATATCAACGGAAGGACTGTCCTTACCCAGGGGCTCCATAGTAGTTCCTTTTTGGGATTACCATATAGGATTCTAAATATGAACCCCCAAAAGGAGCTACTATGGAGCCTTGGGTATAAGCTCATGCATGCGTGCCCAGGAGCGCTGAAGTGTCAACGAGCTTCGAGGCATCTAGCACCCCTGACTGTGCTGCAATGTGGGCGAAGAGGGTGGAGCGGGGGGCGTGTCGGGGGTTGGGTGGTGTCTTTGCTGAAGTTCGGTTCCACCAAATGCTCTAGGGTCGTACCAGGGTGGGTTTTCGAATAGTGCTTCAGACCTTATTGTTCCCAACTGTTTCCTAACGCTGCTATGAGGTTTAGATTTGTTTAGGGCTGCTAAATGTGCGTGCGTATTCCCCCCTGACTTCGCTGGAGGAAGACATGCGACAACTTCACTTCATGATTGATAACTATACTCCACCAAGCCGAGAAGAGCTGAAAGTATCAGGCAAATGACAAAGAGAAATGTCTGACCTACCTATATGAGAACGACAAGAGGATTAAGGTAGGATCTGGTGGTAGGATCTCTGGTGGCATTTTGGCGGACCGACTTTAACGACCAAATCCGGCTTCACATTATATGTATACGCTTGTCATTTTTCAAAGGTACACTGCGTGACTTCTCGTAATCTTTACCAAACTTTCCGCACCTTCGGGATGCTGGAGCCACTGGCCTAAGATTAAGCGCTGCAAACCTTTCCGGAAGGAAACTTGCCAAGCGGCACGGAGGAAGACAATCATGTGAACCCCTGCTACCAACTAGGATCCCGGTTCCCACCCCTCCACCCCCAACACCCCCAAGCCTGAACACCCAAACAACAACCCTGAGCCCCATGCGGCAAATCCCAACGAGCCTGACGATTGGCAGGGAAGGAAGGACACAGGTGTCTCCTCGCCAAGCACGAGACGGGTGTTGTCTGAAATCGTATGCCTTTCGGGATCCTCCACCCAGTCCAAGTCATCGGGGAAAAGCGGACAAAGTGAACTTAGAATCATGACAGAGGTCAAAAGAGTGGAGTAGTCGAAGGCTTAGCTGCTTGTCGGAACGAGAATTACAAGAGATGCGGAATTTTTGGCGTTAGCCATGTCAGCGGTCATGGGCCTGTATGCAAGTAAGAATCACGAACCCAAGTACAGCTAGCCAGCTAGTCCTTTACTACAGCAACACCAAAACTAAATGCAACTGCTACAGCTACTGCTATAGATACTGGCACTGCCACTACCAGTACTGGTGCTGGTGCTGGTGCTAGTGCTGCTGCTAGTGCTGCTGCTACCGTTGCTGCTGCTGCTGCTGCTTCTACTGCTGCTACTGCTACTACGGCCAGTACTGCTGGTACTGCTACTGCTGTGACTACTGCTACTGCTGCTTCTCCTGCTACAAGTTCGGGCATGCCTATGTGTTGGATTTTGCATCCCAGTTCTCGTGAGCATAGGAACACGTCTTGGTGTTGCCCAAATACCTGGGTCGAACGACCCAACCACTAACCCCTTCAACACCCAACCGTCAAAAGGAACTTTGACGTTCTAGAAACTGCATAAACAACATTGGGCTCCAAGGCCGTAACTGCCAAATAAACCAAACCCTTGACCTTGAACGTTAAATCTATAAGTCCCCTAATATGGGTTATAAGTATGGATGCCCTTCTTATAACCCTACTCATAACTACCCATGAACCTCCAAGTAAGGCCCTAAACCCTATACCCTTCTAGAATCCCTATAGATCCTTCTAAAGGGACCCTTAAAGGAAGCCTTATAACTACCCATGAACCTCCAAGTAAGGCCCCTGAACTCTAAAGCATCCAAGTATGCCCTAAACCCTATACCCTTATAGAATTCCTACAGACCCCTTAAAGGGACCCTTAAAGGAACATTTATAACTAAGTAAGGCCCCTGAACTCTAAAGCATCCAAGCCCTGAACGCCTCGAGACAGCAGCCGGTCTTTAGCTGGTCTTCCTGTCGGCGGCGAGCTTCAGGGCCGGGAGGATCCAAAAAGTAGATCCCTTAATGGGGGTTAGGGTTTAGGGTTTAGGGGGTTCCTGTAACGTACCCTTAGTAGTACCTCGACCCCAAAAGTATGTAGAATAATAGCCTTTTTTCGGTATTGGGCCATGATTTTACCTACTTTGGGGGGGTTTAGGTAAGGGTTTTGGGGTGTGGGCTTAAGTGAACGGGATTCAAGACTTGGGGCTTCAGGGATTAAGCTTTAAAGGTTTCGGCGCTCTCACTCGGACAAGCCAGGCAAGGTTAGTGGTTTATGGCTTAAGGGTGCCAGGTTTTAGGTTTGGGGCTTTTCGAGCTAGTTGTTTCGTCTGGGGTTTGGCGTCAAAGCCCTGGAGGGTTCTTGGGTTCAGTTGCACACAGGCTTAGTCAGGGTTTAGGGCTCAGGGCTTTGAGGGTTCAAGGTAGTTCCGCGGCTTAGGGTACATCCTTGTTGAAAGTCCAACTCGTGATATGCGCTTAGGAACCCAGGATATCAGTGAATGATGAACTTGTCCACAGCCAGTAGGACACAGACACGGTATTTGGTATCGTCCTTGGTCTGATCGGTTTGAGCTCTGCTGATTGATAGAATTCCCTCAGCCCACTCCCAGGGATTTAGGGTTTAGGAAACCACAGTAAAACCCGAAGAGTCCTGTCGTCTCCGAGTGAGGGAAAGGCTGTCAACAATGGCCAAACCCGATGCGAAAACCGCCCAAACCCGAAAACCCAAAGCCAGATCCAACACGCAGGAGAAATCCTCAAAGCACAAATTCACCCCTGAAAACTCAGCACACTCTCCGTCTCTATCCCTCCCCCTCTCCCCCCACCAGAAACTGCTGCAGCGGCCGGGCGCGAACATAGCCGACGAAAGACATGTCCTCCTGGGACCTGTCTTAGAAGAAAGGAAGTCGGATTCAGACATAAATTACGGTTTGGGTGTAGGGTTTTGGGCTAAGGGTCTAGGGTTCGGAAAAAAGGATTGGGAAACAAATCAGGGTTGGGGACCTGGTCAGGGTTTAGGGTCTACTGGTTCAGTCTGGATGGCTTAGAAGTTCCCTGTCTTACATCCTTCAGAATGCGACCTCAATCTCCAGCAAATGGAAGTTCGAAGATACTTGCCCATCTCGCTTTATCCTGCTATGACCTACAAGTTGCGACTACACATGAAACACCAAAACCTTAAACCCTCGAGCCAAATCAGAATATCCAAAACTCATGAATCCTGCATCCTTGAACCCTTGAAACCTCAACAATATCGAAAGTACAAAGTCCTGAATCCGAAAGCCTACACCCTATCCCCCGATTCGGAAGCTTAGAGGAAGCCCCATGTTCAACTTGAGGCGTTCATGTTAGACAGAAGAGGCCTGACGACCGGGAAGCCAGCAAAGGGCGCCTCAACATGTGGGGACAGGCTCTATACAGACTCTACAGGTTCTATACGTGTATGTGTGTGTATATATATATACACATATATGTATTCCTACCTACCTACATACATACATTTCATGCATGCACGTTATATACACATAGATATACATATACATATGTATGTATTGTCTTATGCATGCCAAGTTGGAGCCTTCGTGCATCTATTTGTATGTTTACTTGCTCGATATTCATTTATTGACCTACTTACCTGCCAATTCAACTCAGATCTGTCAACTGATGGGCGCCCATTCCATGTTGTTCGTTTGTTTATCTACCCATCGCTTCCCGGGACATGTCTAGCTTCAGTGCTGAAGGAAGCCGAGACTCTGGGGTAAAGGATCTATTGCCGGAGCCCTCCCTAAACCGTAAACCTGCAACCCAAACAAACTAAGACCAAGGCTTCACTGAGAACGCGGCTTCTATAAGGATACCGCTGGGGCAAGAAAGGGTACCAGAAGTTTCCGGGTACACCCGCAGCCCTCGAAACCCTATCGCTTTCATGACTTAGATGAAGTTGAGCAGCATAGTTGTGCATGTTGCAGAGACCCGCAAGTGCAGCTTTCTTAGGGTTCTAGTCGACTGAGTCTTCTTTGGGGTGTGAAGCCCCAGCAACCGGCGTGGCCCTGTAGAGGAAGGCTTCTTCGGATTTCGGTGTGTGGATTCAGCTTTGAAAATTGCCGGGCTCTTCCAATTCTAGGGTTTAGGGTCTCGGGATTTAGGAATTACTGATGGGTTCTTTAAGAGTTCAGTCAAGGCTCCAGTTCAGATAATAAGGAACCTACTATTCAGGGTACTATATTAGGGTCCCCTATTTTCGGAAACTCCCATATAGGCCGGTGGCACTTGTGGTCACTGTTCAGGGCTTACAGGCTTAGCATGTAGGGATAAGTCCACGCTTGGGGCATCCGGTGCTTGTAGTTTGGATAATGGCGCTACTCAGTACAAGTTTGGATAATGCTTCCAATATAGACTATATAAGAGGCCCTTAATGATACCCTTGTTGTAGACTGTCACTGTCTGAGAGCAGTAGCCAAGGTGTGTCTATCAAGACTGAGCACGTAGGTTTTCCAGGCTCCCCGGTAACCCCTTGTAAGAATAAGGGCACCCAGGTATCTCGTACAAGATGCTATGTCTTAAGAAAGCAACACAAAAGTGGTTTCGTACCTCGGGTCCCCAGAGGCAGGACCTGTTGCCGTTAGCTGTGCAGCTGAAGTGCCTCTGACGCAGGACCCTCATTGCAGAACTCCCGAGATCATGACAAACACCTATACCTAAACCCCGGAAGCCCCTCTCAAAAGTCACCTGAGCACTCACAATCCCGACTCTTGCGCATCCTATGCCAAAGCCCTTCGACTGACTCGACTGAACTCAGTCTGAGCCCGACTTAAAGCTGAAACTTACACTCCAAAATGGGAGTTTCCGAAAATTGGGGACCCTACTATAGTTCTCTAAAGAGTAGGATCCTTATTATAAGGACCGCAAAATATAGTACCCCTTACTTTCGGAAGCTCCCACATCCCAAGTCGTGACCTGCATCGCGTCGCGGAGCACCCAGGCTGCAGAACCGGGCTCCACCGGTAAGCAATGCAGGTTCTGCCAAGGCACAGCATGGGATAGGGTTTAGGGTTTAGGGTTTCTTAGGGCTATGACGACGACGAGGAGGACTGCTGCTGCTGCTGCTGCGACTACTACGAAGAAGACTACCGCTACTACGACGATGAATACAACATCAACAACTACTACTGCTGCTACTGCTACTGCTACTGCTACTGCTACTGCTACTGCTACTGCTACTCCTACTCCTACTCCTACTCCTACTCCTCCTCCTCCTACTACTACTACTACTACGACTACTACTACTACTACTACTACTACTACTACTACTACTACTACTACTACTACTACTACTACTACTACTACCACAAGCACTGCAACTGCCAATGCCACTACCACCACCACCACCACCACCACCACCAGTACCACTGCTGCTGCTGCTGCTACTACTACTACTACTACTACTACTACTACTACTACTACTACTACTACTACTACTACTACTACTACTACTACTACTGACTACTACTACTACTACTACTGCTACTACGACTACTACTTACTACTACTACTACTACTACTACTACTACTACTACTACTACTACTACTACTAAACTACTACAATTACTACTACTATTACTACTACTACTACTACTACTACTACTACTACTACTACTACTACTAATGCTACTACTACTACTACTACTACTACTGCTGCTACTACTACTAATAACTAATACTAATACTAATACTAATACTAATACTAATACTAATACTAATACTAATACTAATACTAATACTAATACTAATACTAATACTAATACTAATACTAATACTAATGCTAATGATAATAATAATAATAGAAATAATAATAATAATAATAATTTACTCCGACGAAGACTGCTACTGCTACTAATACTACTGCCGCTGAATAAGTTTTATGTACTACCATCACCACCACCGCAACGATCGGTCAGCCGATCATGGGCGATGCAGAAGAATCTTGGAGTGGCTTCTGGCTCCGACGGATTCCGAACCGAAACACTTCGGGCCTATGAACTTACCACGAAGCTTGCGAGGTTGATACGAACGCGCCGAGTGGTCCCATTGAAGCATCTGTGTCGGACCATTCATGTTTCACTCTGCAAGGAATATGTCGAAGTGTTTGGCAGGTCTATAGGATTTCGATTTAAGACTTAGCTTGGATTTCGATGGCATAGACCGCGACTCTTTGGCTGGGGCGCAGAGCCATTGGGCTTTCGGAAGCTCAGGATTTAGGGTCTAATAAAGTCTTCAGGTCTAGGGTAGTCCGAAACCCACCATACATTTAGCTTGCGTTAAGCTTTGCAGGACACGTGCTTGAGTGCTTGACATCGTTGACGCATAGGGGCCTGGTGAAGGCCTTGCGGATTGTGCAGATTCTTCACGGCAGCCTAAATGGCCTAAATGAACCCTAAACCCTACTAAGGGCTCGTTACCCTACGCACGAAGCTAGATCGGCTCTGGACCCTTGAAGCCCTAAAATGCAAATTCTCTGGCCTTAACCCTAAACCGTGCTGCCGCATACACCTCAGAAAGCACCTTAAGCCACTGCGACCCCTGGAAGAGGTCACCCCCCCCCGTTCCAATTCTAAGAAGCCCTCACCTCTCATTCACGGAAACGGCGGCCTCTTGCATGATGTCACAAGCCCTTGCAGAGTAGGTCACGTCGTCGGGTTCGTGCAAAAACCTGGGGAGCAGGAAACGACAAGGCTTCGGATACGGGGCTTCAACTTCAAGGTATCTCCCCAAGCCAGCCCATAAGCTGCTGCATGTATCCGCCCCTTTCTGCATGGAGCTTTATGTAAGTCTCCTCATAGAAGCAAACGGTACCGCCTGAAGCCTTGACGCGAAGAGATCCCCTCCTAAACTGCCCTAATCCTGAACCCTAAACTTTAAAATTCCCTTCATAATTACTGAGATCCCCTCAACCCTGAACTGCCCTGATCCTGAACCCTAAACTCAAAGTTCCCTTCGATGATTACGGGACCCTGTGCTCGGTATTCTTCAGGAAGTCAGGCGGCCTGACATGCGCTGTCTAATGTGACAGGGATCCTGGGTACTTTGGCGTTTAGGCAACATGCCCTAAGGCCCCAAAGTAGTTCCTTTGTGGGGTTGATATTTAGAATCCTATAAGGTACTCCCAAAAAGGAACTACTTTGGGGCCCTATGGGTAGTGCTTTAGGGTTAATTGTCTGTCCGACACACAACTACCCATAGGCCCCAAAGTAGTTCCTTTTTGGGAGTACCTTATAGGATTCTAAATATCAACTCCAAATAGGAACTACTTTGGGGCCTTAGGGTAAGCCAAGGAAATTTCGCATCTACCCGGAGATGCAGCGGACTTCGTAAGTAAGTAGGTTTATGACTACTACAAGGCATGGCTAATTATATATATGTATATGTGCATACATATATCCCCAACGTTAAAACCCTGCTTACTCCAGGCTTGGGTGATAAGTAACATAAGGCGTAGTTACACCTATTCCCCAAACCCCCAACTAACCTCTCATATACCCCAAGTGCCCACTACTAAGGGCCATAAGGACTCTATCTAACGGCCCTGGGGGGTCCTGGCTATCCCCAAACTGAAAACCCTAGACCAGGCTTCGGGACCGAGTGGAGAGTAAAGGATGGAAGGGTGCGGGCTTCGAGGCTTGGGCTAGAGTCCTTATGGCCCTTAGTAGTGGGTATTTGGGGTATATGAGAGGTTAGTTGGGGGTTTGGGGAATAGATGTGCCAAGCCTTGTTACAACTAACCAGAGAGGGACCCGCAAGGACAGCCTCCAAATCAAACATTCAGGCCACTACAGTTCTGAAATATGAGAACGAAACCTCGCCAACCCACACAACTTTTGTCGGGGCACGGATATCCGCGCAAGGAAATCACGCAGTCGTAGATGCTGCGATTGTACTGGTCTCCCACCCACTTCGCTGCCAAAACCGCCTGCGGAATTGATGTCTCGGGTGACCATACATAATACTTCGATACCTTAAACCCGAAACTAATTTCAGCTCTAGGGATCCAGAGTCTAGACTCTCTGGTAACTCCGGTATGCCCAAACCTCACCGCAAGCTCTTCAACCGCAAGCCCGAAACCCTCTGAAGTCCTAAACCTTAAACCCCGAAGTCCTAAACCCGAAATCCGAAACCCTGAAGTCCTAAACCCGAAATACCCTAAACCCCGAAGTCCCAGACCCCCGAAGCAAAAGCCCAAGGCGGCCCGAGGTGCAATCATAAAGGGCACGATGAGGTACAAGCCGCCTGTGAGCTCAAACCTCAGTGTCGGGTTTCTCGTTCCCTTATAAAGTAAAAGCCAGAAAGTTGGAATATGATTCTCCTAAGCCCTTTATGGTAAAATATAAGGTATCTTACCCTGAAACCATATTCCAACTTTCTGGAGTTCCCTTTACTTGGAGGTTCACGGGTAGTTATAAGTAGGGTTATAACTAGGATAACTATACTTATAACTCCAATTAGGGAGCTTATAGCCCCACTTGTAACTACCCATGAACCTCCAAGTGGGGCCTTAATGATTAGAATAGGGGTTTGGGGGCCCATTGTATTACAATCATTATGAGGAGCCCCCAAATAAATATCGTTGGGTAATTATTAAGGCCCCTATATTACGGCATGCCAGAGGGGCACACTGCTCTGCGTGTTTAGGGTTTGCGGGGATGCTTGGGTGTTTTGGGCTTTTGCTTGTCTCTTCGTGGAATGTGGACTTCTGGTCTTAGACGTGTATTTTCTTCTGACTTACAGTTTGGGGCGTGCGTTGAGGAGCAAACGGCTCATGGTAAGCCCCAACCGGATTCAAGACAATTGGTACTTATGGTAGTATGGGCCCCAAAAGCCCTATTCAAATTATTAAGGCCTTTATAACAAAACCCCCATAGTAGGTAAAGCTTGAGGCCATTGGAGGTCTCTAACTGTTGGCCTTCTACCGTAGGGCTTGAGATCTTCAGGTTTGGGATATGGGTGATATGGGGTACCCGAATATAGTACCCTAAACCGTAGGATCCTTATTTTAAGGACCCCAAAATAACAAGGTACCCCAATTTTCGGAAACTCCCACATCGGATCTACGGTTCGGAGTGTTGGCCTTAAGGCTTGGAGGTCATTTGGCTTCCACCCCTTCGGCTCGCTGCCATACACCCACCACCACCTCCACCTCCGCTCACCTACCCTGCATAGCTCCCCTCCCCCCGGAACCCGACCGTACCGAAACGCAAAACAAACGTATGTTGCAGCATCAACTTCTCGCTCCAATAGAGGGCTTGGGGTCCACAAGCATACGCCGCCAGGAGAGGAGCTTCGCTGCTCTCTGCCGGAACCCTAGACCCCATACCCACAGCCGCAGGCGGCAAAGACATAGAACAATTTGATGGGGTCGTCGGGTCCTCATGCAGACTCTTGACAGTTGACGTCCCTGGCCTCGACCAAAAACAGTGGAGGACTTTCAGGACTGTTTTGGAAAGCATTGCAAATCTCTAAGTGGCCAGCTGCGGCAGCTGTGCTCAGGATGGTAGAACGACCAAGTCTACTAGACCCTTCTCATCATGTTCGGACAAGCTTACATGGTCGAGGGCTGCTTGTACTGGTATCCATCGACTGCACTCTCACAAGCCTTCCGTCGGAGCCCTACCTTCGGGATGATTCAAGTTAGGAAACTTCCCTAAACTCTGGGAGTCTACTGAATATCCACAGGATCAAGAAACCGTAGGAAAACTCTATCAAGGGTACCTCGCAAACCTGAAGACTCGACACATCAAACTCAAACCATGACACAGAAGCACGATCGGAAACATGGCAGCAGGCATACTCAGAATAGGGCTTTGGAATTCTATGGGGTATGTTGCATTTCGATTGGTGAGGAGTGTCAGCTATGTTAAACTCTCCAAAAACCTGACACCCCTAACCCTCTAAACCACGAAGCATAGAATCTAAGCCGTCTGCCAAAAAAACCCTATCCCCAAAAAAGCCTATGCCCTAAACCCGAAATGCTTGCACCCTAAACCCTTACACCGTAAACCCTCTAAAAACCAAAAGCCTCAAAAGCCTAAACGAGGAGCATGATCACAACCAGGGAGATCGTCACCCGGCAGACTCCGCCCAAGACAGAAGCGGCTCCCACCATGGCCTTGAGAGAGTTGGAAAAAAAGGCGGTCTACTATAAGTATCCTAAAAGGGACCCTAACTGGGGTTATGGTCTTTTGGAAAAAAGGGGTCTACTATACGTGCCCTAAAAGGGACCCTAGTTGGGGTTATGGCACTTATAAGTCCCTAAAAGAACCAGTTACTAAGTCCCCCGACCCTCCAAGTAGGGGGCTTTGGGGCTCTCTAGTACGATAGTGATCGCATGGGAATAGACATGGTATCTACTTATACAACAAACCAATGATAATCTGATAGTACTGTTACA
Organism: Symbiodinium sp. CCMP2592; assembly: GCA_905221615.1. Classification (NCBI taxonomy): domain Eukaryota; class Dinophyceae; order Suessiales; family Symbiodiniaceae; genus Symbiodinium; species Symbiodinium sp. CCMP2592. The sequence goes on along the minus strand of CAJNDT010000304.1, from coordinate 124,086 downwards.
GGGGCTTTGGGGTTTCGAGCTCTTGGGTTTAGGGCTCTGCGGGTTTAGGGGGAGTTCAGGGGTTGGTTTTTGGTCAGTGTTGATCCCTAACCAACACAGGCCAATGACGAGAATCGACGAACATACGCCCTGCAAGCCTCAGTGCTGGCCGGCATCGGTCCGTGAATCATCACCATCAGGAGTTGAGGGTTTAAGTGCTGGGGATTCAGGATTGGCAGCTTTGAGGATGAAGGTTCAGGTCCCCAGGCATGGTTCAGGGCTCTGGGCTGTAGGAGACTTGTAGGTTAAGAAACGATAGGGTTGAATGGTCCCATTGTGAAGAGGCCAGTCCTTTCCGAGTTGTTACAAGACTCAGACCTGTATACGTATTCATCAAGGGGCGCACCTGAATGCTGAACCCTTTGCAAGCTCTTCGAGATATAGCCCTAAGGGTCCATGTACCCATATAGAGATACATGGGCCCCAAAGTACCTGTATAGGGACTACATTAAGGCCAATGTATATACTATATGAGTACATGGACCCTTAAGGTAGAGCAAGGCTGCTTCAACAGCTGGTGCGAGGTCCTACAGGTTCGCGTTTGTGGATGCAAGGCTCAGGGCTGTTGAGATTCGGGTGGATGCCTCTTATGCACAACTATTAAGACTCTCCTCTGGAGTCTATGATAGTATACATATACATATATACATATATTGAACATATATGTATAAATAGATAGATAGACAGATAGATATCGACTACGAATCAGCCTGCGACTACAGAAAATAGCAGAAATTCATTAAACCCTAAACCGACATATTCCGATGCTATGTAGGAATGCCCTGGCTGCCATGTCACGTAGAAGCCAGGATGGATAGTCGGGGCGAATCCTAAAACTCCTTGGCTCAACAAAGGGCAGCTGAGCATGATAATCTTAGACTGTAGCGTAGCTTTACTGGGCTTTGAAGTAACAAGGGAGAAAAAAAATCAGACTTCTATTTCATAGTGGCTCCCTTTAAGTACCAGGTCCCAAAAAAGTATTAAAGTATGGTACTCCAAAGCCCAGTTTATTAGGCTGCAGGATTGAGGGCTCAAGCGGCTTCAGGGATTTAGGTCGGCTAGGGCTCACAGTGGATAGTTTCACTGGGATGGCCATGACCACGATAACAAAGAATGGTCATTGCTATTGTCGCCTATGTGCCGAGTCTAGATGACATCGACCCGCCACGGTACCTTGTGTATACGATCATGCGGATATTACGTACAATTGGCCATAATTCTGGTCGCCTAGGGTTTTTTTGCCTCCTGCATGGGTTTAGTTTTCTGCGTCATCCCAACTGTGACAGGCCGTCGCATCCGGAGGTAGCTCAGGGCGGTTCTGTTTTTCTTTTTACGTATTCCCGCCAATTCAGGGTTCAGGATTCAACACTTCCGGTCTCGTGGTAATGTAACCAGGGGCTCGCGTTTGGGTGCCGGGGAGTTCAGGTCAGTCAGGCAATGTGGGGTCCTCACAGTGGTAAGTAGCTGATACAAAAGGACATGGCAGCAGTTGGTAGATGGATAGTTGATTGCTAGTCCTTGGCTCCGGGTGATCGCTCGTAGGGACTGGAAAAAACGCCCCTAAACTCTAAAGCCAAAGCCTCAAGAAACCGTAAAGCCCAAAACCCTAAAGCCCGTTTTGCAGCAGGCCTCGTTGTCCAGCAGCCCGGTTACAGCATGATCCCCCCTTTCCCCCTAAAGCCCTAAACCACCAACCCACCCCAAAGTTCAAAGCTGCAAAGAAGCCGTTCGCCCATGCAGCGACGATGCCCAGGGAGCGCCCGAGGCAGGCACCGACGTACAGGGCCCTCAGCTGTTACCGGCTGTAAGGCTTTGGCTTAAAGGCTGTAGGACTTTGGGTTGCGGGCTTTAGAGTTTTGAAACTTTTGAATGAAGACATTCACAGGGTTTGGGCTGTGGGTCAAGGGGCTTTGCTTTGGGTTCAAGGCTTTCGGTAGGGCAGTCGTAGCCTCCAACCACAAAACGACTGCGAAGGGGGAAGACATCCCAACATCGCCTGCAGCGAAGATGTTGGGACGAGGTGGACTGAGAACAGAAGCCAATTTGAGGTATGGGAGTTTCTGAAAATAGGGCACCCTAATAATTATAGCACCCCAACAAAGTGGATCCTTATTATGAGGACCCCAAAATTACTGGGTGGGCGTTTCGGCTGGGCTGAAAAATCTTTTCTGCAAGCGATTTCTGTCTGTCATTCAGACCCTAATGCAAAGAGGCAATCACCACAGCAAAAATCCGCAGTTTTGCGGCAGTCACAGCATGCAAATCCCGCAACTTTGCAGATGTTTCGAGACCTGTCATTCAAACCCTAATGCAAAGAGGCAACGACTGCAGTTTCATGAGCACGCATGGAGGGGGCATATTGGATCCCAATAAGCACCCTCCATGCGTGCTCAGCAAATCCGCAGTTTTGCGGGGCAGTCGAATCCCGCAGTTTAGCGGATTTCTCGAGACCAAGTCCACTCTCAGAGTCGAATTGTACCTGGCAGACGGTCAGACAAAGTCGAGTTGAAGGACTCAGGTTCAAGGAAAGGCTTCGGCCCGGGAACACAATGAAACAGCCCTGAAGCCTCTGTCCCAGCCTCGAGCGAGCAAAGACCAAGCCCGACTCGGGAATGCGTGGTCCTCTGCCACACACTGCACATATGAGTCTATGCCCACGCAAGGCTCCGGCCAGATATCCAGCCCCCATTGTCGTCGGCCTAGGACCAGCAGGCACACACTTACAGCATCCAAGCTTGCTGACAAGGACAAACTCAAAGAGAACAGCATCCGCACACACATTTTTCTGTCTGCCTTTGTGCTTGGCAGAATCAAGGAGAGACAGAGACTTTTCCCCAGCCTCTGCTGCGAAATCTAGACCCTTTGCAAGGCCAGAATAGCTGCCAGAAGAGCAGCTCCAACACATGGGACGTTCATTGCATTCCCGGCAAGCATCACTGCAGAAGACCTAGACAGGTGAGACCTGGCCAAGACCGGGCTGCCGCAACTGGCCTGATCCTTGTTCGTGGCCAAAACATGGGATTGAAACATTTCGTCCGCGGTCATGAACCGCTTCTTGGCCTGCATCGGAAATAGCGGGACACTCCAGAATTCAGCACATGATTGCATGACCCCGGCTCAAGACCAAGTGCCTTGCTGAAGAGTTTCGCGCTGTTGGTGGTCAAGGTCGGCAGGTGGGAGCTGTTGAGCGTGCCACGACGAAATGCTCCCCTCTGTCCCAAGTCAACAATGTCCCATGGCTTTTCGTCGTAAGTCCTTAAGACTGAGGCCTCAGACTGAGTCAGGGAGGATGCATTGGCATTGCGATCGCAGAAATAGTCTCCCGCTCCCAGACAAGGCCTTGCCGCCAGGCATGCCACCATGTCTGCAAAGCACGGCACGTCCTGAGACCAGCAGACCTTCTCCGTGTTGTAAGCGATAACATAGAGGCGAGCCCTGGCACAGCCCAGTCCAAAGGTCCTTGGGTCAACCCGAACACTCTGCTGCTTCCATGACTTCGGAAGACGTAGCTGCTTCAGGTCGTACTCACACACGTTCTCGAAGAGGTATGCATCCAAGACCTGGTAGCACTGGCGGAAATACCTACGATGCGTCTTCATGACCTTGTCCTTAGACTTCTTCCGCAGACCCATCACGGAGTAGCTCGTGCACGGCGCCCCGCCCACCGACACAAGGAGACCTCGAATCCGTTGATTTATTAATTACTTAATGGAGAACAGACGGACAAGACTAACCCCACCGTCACATACATACATACACATGACATGGACCTGGGATTGCTCACCAAACGAAGTCTAATAATGATATGTTGAAGCTTGTTGTGGAAAGTTCGTTTGGTGACATTCCTCGAACATATACAGCTATTGGCGAGTTGAGACCCACAGACCCTGTCAAACATGTCCAGCTATTGGCGAGTTGAGACCCACAGACCCTTTCAAACATGTACAGCTATTGGCGAGTTGAAACCCACAGACCCTTTCAAACATGTACAGCTATTGGCGAGTTGAGACCCACAGACCCTGTCAAACCTGTACAGCTATTGGCGAGTTGAGACCCACAGACCCTTTCAAACATATACAACCATTGGCGAGTTGAGACCTACAGACCCTTTCAAACACATACAACCGTTGGCGAGTTGTTGAGGCCCACAGAGACCCATAAAATAAAAATGTTCGAAAGGTCCACCCAGCTGCACCATCTTGCAAACTGAAGACATGTTGTGTTTGAATTATGAGCCGAGCTCCAGATGGTAAAACCCTGACACTGTAAAACTAAATGTCGCGTTGAGAACCTTTGCCATCACCTTCCAAACCTCAACCCCTTCTTCATCGCCTCTTGCCTATGACACGGCTAAGATGATGGGAGGAGACCGAAGCTGCAGACTATTTTAATGCTGATGGTGGACGTGCTACAGATCCCCAGCACTAAGGCTCTCAACTCAGACAGGTAGCCGGACCCGCGCTGCGATGGCCAAGTCGGGCACTCCATTTTGTGACGCAAGCAGTGGTTGGTCTTTGCGGCCATGTCAAACTCAAAGATGTCCTGGGCGAGGCAAGACCCGTATGTGCCCAGCAAGACCTTTTGGGCGCCGAGGTCCGACTCGACCGCCCATCGGAGCCTCACCGCTTGTCCAGCACCGGCCGCTTTTTGGATGGTAAGCAATGCCTGCTGGAAGACAGAGGCGGAAAGTATGAAAGGCACGTGACGGATGTCCACTTTCACTCTGCTACCCTAATGACTGGTCAAATAGAGACACAACAGTCCGACAAGCGACCGTCTCCGCACAGCCGACCCCAGTGAAAGTGCTGATAACATCCCAGTTCCAGCTCTGCAACCTCTTCCGGACCAGACCCCGGCCCATGTTTTTCTCCAGCCGATCCAGAAAGACCGTGGCCCAGTCATAACTAGCAGAGATAGTTGTAGGGCCTTCGGGCCCATCCTTGGCTGCCTTCGGGATGTCAGTCTTAGGCCAACAAGCCTGCTTCTCCCGAGGAGCCTGCTTGAAGGTCTTCATCGCGACCTTCATGCATGTTTTCGTACTGGTCCTGCACATCGCAACTGTGCGAGGCAAACTGACCTAAATCGAAACTTCAATCACAAGACTCAACACACTCGCCAATATTGTCGTCCTCGCCTTGGCCTTTTTGCTGGCCTGGCACGTTTCGATATCTTCGCCATGGCTGCTTTAGCAGGCTAGACCTATAGACAGTCCGTCCTTGAGTAACGGCCGCCAGTCCGCATCGCAGGGAATGTTTGAATAATTTGTAGAGCACACATAGTCATGGTTTCACAACGAAGTTCGGCAAAAGTGTTTTAATGCTGGCACACTCCTTCCTGTCTTCCCTGGCATGAATCCTCCGGGCCGCACCTATGACGATGCTCGGCGTCACCATAGATGCGGCCCAGAGGGCACCGACAGGGGCCGTCTTGGTGGCTCTGCCACCTGCAGCTCTAGCAGTGACGCTCGCTTGACCTGGAAACGGGCCTGGAGCCCGCGCAGCCCACACAGTGTGCAGCTCCAAGCCCGTTTCCAGGTCAAGGAGTGCTCTCCTGAAACAACAGAGTTTGCAAAGCAACAGCGACTGCGAAAGCATGCAGGCGTGCTTTTAAATTTCATTGGCAATGAGGGACGCCATCAGCACAATGTCTGTGCAACTGCTCGCCAACGACAAAGTTTTCCGAATGAAAGACCGCTCTCCCAGCATCAACTTCCACTACTCTAAATGAGACACAGCTGCACACACCTTGTCGTAACATTGCACCAAACAGCCCCTGCGAATTCCTGGCATCGAAAACCAAACCTAGACCTATAGGGAAGTGCCAGCGGGTTTCAGGAGACTCAGACCTCCTCAAGCTGTTGTCGACGCCGAAGACATGTCATTGCAAATTGCCTAAGCTTAGCTTGGCACACATGCAATTCTCTGCAAATCAACAATTAATCTTCAGCCCCATCATCCGCTACGGAAACACAAAGCAGCAGCAAACGAGACCCAGGTGCTATCACAGAGTGCCACTCGCAGCTCGCAGATCGTCGACTGCTGAAGGAAACGGTTTCAGTTTCAGGACGCCTCAGCTGCGAACAAGCTCGTCAGACCATGTAGCTACTCAGGCCACTGCATTTGCTAAATCAACTTATTATTGTTAACCACCAGCCAAGCGGCGAGCGGCTCATTCAGACCTTGACAGCTCGAGCAGCTTAACGGTCTGTCAAGCTGCTCGAGGAGTCAAGGTCTGCGCGAGCCAGCTGACACTTCATTCCATGACAAAGCAGATGGTAAGCCTGACATAACAGACCCACAACCAGTGATCTGCAATCAAAGCGTCCTGACAAGTGGCAGCTTGGCGAAAGAAGTCGTCGTTGTGACTGCTTCCAGTTCTTGACCTGCCCCAAGCCCAGTACACTGAAAGGGTCGCTCCTCCTGCCAAACTGACGTCATGGCGTCTGTGTCCTCATGTCCCTCAGTTGCTCAGACGCAGCTTACTAGTGACACTGGGTGGCCCGAGAGTCCTCGAAGACTGCCGGCAACGTCGCTCTTCGAAGACCATGAGGCCGTCGGTGTCGGAAGAACCAGTGCAAGGACACTTGCCATGCCGAAGACAAGGGTGCAAGTCTGTGGATGCCCTCGAGTCGATTTTTGGGCCTTAAAATGTGATCTTCAGAGAAATCCCTTAAGACCTACTTACTAAGTCCATTCATGCATGGGCATGGACATGACCTTCCAACTGCTCCATCTCAAGTCTCGCCAGCGGCAGTCGATGCAACCACTTGCTGCAAGCTTCAAGTCAAGCGCCGAAAACAATGACAGACAAACACGACCAGCAGCTGAGCAGCCGGCCCGACCTCGTGGACGTCTGGGTCTACACCTGACTGAAACGGAAATTCAAGAATCATGCTGGGCATATGTGCCGCTGGAAGCTTGCTGCACCCACCAGCTATTCAAAGGCATCAAAAAACCGGCGAAACCATCATAGAAAGACTGAGTCCAGAAAGGCTGCAAGCAAGCGGAGAAGAAGTCCAACCCAGACCTGTTAAAATTGACTGATGATCCCAAGCCTAACACTGGAAGCAAAAGCACAGGGTCGCGAATCCTCGTCGTAGTGGCGAAGAAATGTCCAAGCCAGGCCTGCCGTGTTGCAGGCAAGTTAGCCGACTGTCGAATGAGTCGCTACTAACCAACTGCTGCCTGGCCGAGAAGCAGGATGTCGACGCTAGACCTTTCGCGGCATAAAACCCAGGAAGCAAAACTCACATTTCAACTGCCTTCCAAACACGGCATCTGGCTAGAAGCCGGCAAGACCACGCCAGCAGCCGACCTTTGCACAAGAACCGCCACGGCCATGTCTTTCTACCTTTCTAGCCGTTGCGCAAATCGCACAACGTTGATAGGCTGACCACTGCAACAACTATCACCGAGGCAACTGCTGAGAAAGAGAACTTGAGGCCAAGCCCATCAGACCTGACACACAATTTAATTTCACTGCAAATGTTCTGCAAATTATGCAGAAGCTGGAATCTTGGCTGGTGCCCGCACCTTCAGTCTGAACTCCGAGGCCTTTTATGAGACTCAGTCATCTACCCTGCACTGTGACACAGTCACACAATCATCTGCCTGCGGAGTATATCAATAACAGCTGGAGCCAGGACGCAGAAGACATGATCAGCTGGGGCCCAAACGGCGCTCGAGGAGTTTGGCCTAGAGGGCAGTGGGCCCTATAGCCCGATACTGACCGCCTTGATTAACGTCCTACCCTGACACAGAGAACCTTACTGACACGTGTATTATTTAATTTTGTCTTCGGGCACGCATCGGTCTGGGAGCCAGGAACCAATTTCTCAGACACTGCCATACAAAGATCGTGCGACGCCTTGCCGAAACGACGCCCGGTCCAAGCCTCATCAGAATCGAGACCATCGACGCGGCTGTACACCAAATTAACTGTAACTGTACCGTGTCTCAGGCAACTAAATTAGACCATTGCCACCAGCGACCTGTCTTGCTTTGATCGAGCATGCGAGACCTAGACCCAGAAAAAAGCAAGAAGTGGAGCTCTTAAGCCCAATATGGGGCCCACCAGGGTTGTTCCAACAACCGGGCCACTATTCTCCCAGGTGCAGCCCCAAGCTTGTCGTTGATATGGAGTTTGGACGCACTGCTGCTTTTATTGGCTCTGTCGGGTCGAAGTCGATGACCAAAGCCAGCTCGGAGGACATGACTGCAGGCAACGCGCACAAAGAGCATGTAATGCAAGCTTCAGACTCCGTGTATAATTTATACAAGAAGTCTCAAGTCGCATTACATGCTCTCAAACCCTGTTTCAGCAGGGCAAAGACAATGCATCATGTCGAAAATTGGATTGCGCATCTCCCTCTGGCCAGCCCTTGACTTGGTAGTAGTAGTCTAGTAGTAGTAGTAGTAGTAGTAGTAGTAGTAGTAGTAGTAGTAGTAGTAGTAGTAGTAGTAGTAGTAGTAGTAGTAGTAGTAGTAGTAGTAGTAGTAGTAGTAGTAGTAGTAGTAGTAGTAGTAGTAGTAGTAGTGTAGTAGTGTAGTAGTGGTAGTGGTAGTGGTAGTGGTAGTAGTAGTAGTAGTAGTAGTAGTAGTAGTAGTAGCAGTGGTAGTAGTAGCAGTAGTAGTTGTAGTAGTAGTAGTAGTAGACGAAGTAAGCAGTAGTAGTTAAGTCAAGTCCTTGAGTCCTGTCTATGACACCCTGATTCATCTAGGTCTGCCGAGTTGAGCCAGTTTTGCTGCAGTCGGTGTGCCCCGTCACTGGACCTGCTCACCAAGACCATGAAACCCGTGAGATGGTTCCCTGCTGTGCGTTCCGGCTGCTGCTTGTGGCATGTGGGAGCTCTACTTTCATTCATGGTTTCTGTGTCACAGCGGCCCTGCTGATGCAATCATCGGTTTAATCATGTGACACCTGGCAACGCGCATAGCCACTGATCATATGCCAAGTTCAAGACCTTCCATGGAACACACGTCCTCTAAACTCCCGTCGGGCTTCTACGAACACAGCTTCTGTCAGTGGTGCCCCAGCCTCCAAAAGCCCAGACAGGAAACCAACTTCAATCCAAGGTGTAGAATCAGAAGGACAGATGCCACCTGACTTAATCAATTAAAGGCGGACAGCGAACAGCCACGAACCAAGCCTGCCAGGACTTGTCATTTGAAGCCGTGCGCGGCAGGCACCTGCACACGAGCCAATAGATTTCGTGCGACGAAACTGCATCGTAGATGTTGGAAGTCAATGATTCATGCAGCGGTTGCAAAGTTTCGGGGGTCCCTGGGGTTTCTGCCTGGGGGATAAGAGTTACTTAAGATACGACATGACAGGAGTTCCACTGTGATCACGGCAGTCATACACAAAGTCATCTTCCAAAACAAGCTACGGGGCCATGCTGACCCCTCAATTTTGTTAGTGTTGCCGCTAGATGCTGCTTGTTGGGGTCAGAGGCATGAAGCACTTTTTGTCGGTGCTGCAACACGGCCCTGCATCACCTGCTTGTGACCTGAATCCAGTGGAATTAGCGTTGTCATCACTTGATCTTGGAAACCAAGACTCGGTCCTAGACCTAAACTCTCTGCCTTCCGACACCAGCTCACTCTGGATTCAAGTATTTCCCACAGCGGACAGACTTAGACTTGGTGACACGCATATGGCGAATCAACCCCGGGATATCGGCGAAGCTTGAAAGCTTCATGTGCTTAGACCGAGACTTGCTCGGGGGCTTCTCATCCACGATGCTCCACTTACTGCCGCTCACTTCCGTCAAGAGCCGCAGTAGCTTGGTGTAGTTCTCGCGCTTCTGAACGAAGTCTGGGGCCAACTCCAGTGCAAGCTGAGACTTGATAGCTGATTCGTGCTCTGTGCAGTGGCTGGCGAGTGCCCTGAAGTCCCCAGCGCTTTCCGTCCAGGAGTTCTTGGAGACCATTGGGAGACCCAGACCGAAGCCCACCAGCAGCCCTTTGATCACTTCGGACTTCATCTCTTGCCTTGTAGAGCAAAGATGACTCATGGCAAGAAGAACTTAAACTGTTTCCTAAGTTCTCAAACGAGATATGCCCGTTGAACGGATTCCAAACACCGACCACTACTACCTGAAACCTCACAGTGGCAGAAACTACTGAGGCACAAGCCCGATGAAGTTCAACTGGATCTCATCATCGATGATTATCACATCGGTGGCTTTGGCCAGATCGAGGAGAGACGTCATGCTGAGACCGTCTGTCCTGCACATCTTGCATCGTGGAAAGGATGTGGCGGAGGTCAGACACCTCAGCCAGCCCCCGGGTCTAATAGTTATTCGTCGCATGTTACGACTTGCCACTGTGCTGTCACTGCACTAAGCTCTGCACAAGTCCATGGCCGAGATCCGTCGTGTGTCGAAGACCAAAACGCGGTGGTGGGGTGGTTTGAAGATAGCCCCGGGACGATGTTCCCCTGTCAGGGTGGCCGAGGGATTTGCTGTCAATTCTCATTGATAGTAAGGACTAAAAGTCTTAGGAAGTCATGTCAATAAAGCCCGCCTACGGGATACGGCTCAGATCCGTCGATCTTGGCCCTCCTGACATCCAGATGCTTCTCCTTGATCGTGGCAGACCGCTCGTGAAACACCTTCATGGATTCATTCTGCTTGTAGATCTCAGAGTCCTCGAGACACCCGGCGGCCTTCCAAGCCAGCTTGGACCGCTTTGCTCCGAAAAGTTGTCTGGAGTCCACCCCAAGACCTTGGCTCAATTTGCTTCGAGCCCGCTTCTGAGCAGCAATCAAGGACGACTCCGTTCCTTCGCGGGGACCTCGCCGAAGACCACAGTCCTGTCTTCTCTTGTAAACATGAAACCTGCGGCCGTGGTGGTGAATCCAAAGTTCTGCCAGGCGTTTGGAGAACGCATTGAGTTCCAGCAGTGGGGACCCAGACCCAGATCCAGGCACAGCTAAGGCCACCTGAACCTTCTTGGAAAGCTGAAGAAGACCTGGACCTTGCTCTGGGAAAGTCCTTCGGCAGACCTCTGCCTCGTCCTGTGGTCCATCCAGTCGCAGCTCCAAGGCAGCTTCAATATCTTGGGATTCAGACTGGCTTGCCCCGCAGTGGGATTCGACAAAGCGGCGAAGCTCCGAAAAGTTGCGCTCCAGTGTGCAGGATGAGACTTCCAAGGACAGGTAGAAAGACAGCAGCACGTTCAAGACCGTCCAGTTTTTGTCCATCACTGTAGCCCAAATGCCGCGATTGTCGTTGCCGATCTCCTTGTCCGTGTGCTTCGAACAGAGGTAAGACCTCGAGCCATCAATGTTGTGGTGTTGATGTTTCTTCAGGTTTAAGCCTAGGCCTATTCACCCTCGCTCCGTAGAGTTTGGACAAGACAAGTCAAGGAAACCCATGATGTCATGGAGACCCAATGTGACATTCTTAGGGCCGGGCGCAGCGTCTCTGTACTGCTGAATACCAACAGTTTGCTGGTCGTGGTCCATGCCCAAGTCCTTCAACCAGAGACGGACCAAGACCTCCAAATTGACCTTCCCCACGGTGCTGGACTTCCGCCACAAGACCAAGTCCAAGGCCCTGAGTGTCATCTTCATCTCCTGGTCTGGGAGCTCTGCTGCCACTCGGCCAAGAAAGGCCTGTGTGGTCACCTGAAAGCTAGAGACCGTTTCCTGGACCTTTGGCATGCGACCGGACCCGGAAGGCCAAACGTTGTAGACCTTGCCATTGACCTGGATTTCCGGTGTCTGCATGGCATGCTTCGCGGCCAAGACCACACCTTATCTGTGCGAATGATTGTTACACACAGGGTACAGAAATGACACAATATAGTCTCGAAGTTGCTCTGTAAGCCTACAGGTTATGCTGTGTATCTTTTATTTTGATGCGTCCGGGCACTGGACTGCTCTTCATCTGGGACGTCCTGTAACTCGTCAAAGATGCGAGCTTCCAAAAACAAGCTGGTAATCTTGGCTTTGAAGGCAGCGATGCGGCGATGGACCGTGGCCACGTCGAAGTCCTTTTCCCACTCACGCAAGAAGCCCGTGACCTCACTGCCAAAGTCGGCCGCCAAGCCCAAGGCGATCAAAAGACCGGGCCGCATGCCGGCCAGAAGCTTGTGACACTTCGCACGCAGCTGAACACCTGTACGCTGGTCTGCGGCAGTCATTGCCATGAGCAGCGCTATCGGCGTCAGGAGGTAGATGAAGCGGCCTCGTTTGCACCACAAGAACTAACGACAAATGAATTGAACACATCTCCCCTCTACCCCACCTTAAAGTTTAAAGCAGTCTCATGCCGCCGCGAAACGCAAAGGACAGGCTGCACTTTCCCATCTCTGCGGAGCCCAACAGAAGTGTCGTAGGTTAGACCGCAAAATGTTGTGGATAGCCCCATCCTTCTCCAAGACCGACCTATTCAAAGTCATCAGCCTGGCCCTCCATTCGTGCGAATGTTGAAGGGCAGGGAACAAGGAGCCTGCAGACAGACCAGGGAGAGCTTCATTTCGAAACACATGCTACTCCTAAGACAATTAAGACCTGATTCTGTTTAGACAGCCCGGCCGTCCCCACTGTTGATGAGACCCCACAGCTCCTCCTGCTTCGGGTCGGCCGCTAGAGGGGGCTGGTAGGAACACCGTAGCATGTGCGCCATGTCTCGAGACAGCAGTACTATCTTCGGATAGTACCGAGACCTTAAGACCCTGCCGACCTTCTGGACGTACGGACATCCGTCCGCGCAGAAGCTGCGGACGTTGTTGCGGAAGACCTGCATGAGTCCTTCGTCCGGTTGGTCTGAACCCATTGGTGTGCAAAAGACCTCCACCAGATGATGAACCGTCGCAGCCGCAGACACGCTTTTGTCCTCCTCCCACTTCTCCGGGTTGTCCAGCAACAGCTTGCTGCTGTGCATGCATCCAACGATGCCACCAAAGACCTGCCCATCAGCCGTACAGCACTTGAAGCGCAGCAGCCTGTAGGGGGAGAAGCCCTTGTCGTCCAGAGACAAGCAGATAGACCTGGCCTGCTGTAGCTGCTGGCGTTTTTTCTCCCTGACACACTCCCGCAGAATCAGACGCATCTGGGCGATGGCACGCTGCTCGACCTCCTTGACCTGCAGTCTGTTCGAAGAAATGAATTGCTGAGTCAATGAAGACCTGGTTGACCCGCGGGAAGACAAGTTGACCCGGACCGTGTCAGACCATACCGACAGCCAGTCGCTGGGTTGTGGAACAGACCCTTTCAGCAGGTCCAAGTCTGAATCGCAGCTGGGCGTAGCGAAGACCTGGGCCTGTGCAGGAAGACGAAACAGCCTCCATGCGGCCATGTGTTGGTCGCTCTGGCTGTGCTTCTTGAATGCACACGTTTGCATGCTGGCAATGCCGTCAATCTCGAAACGGCTCCATTTTGTGCTGTAGCTGCGCCTCATTTTTGCAGAGCCCTTGTCCAGCTGTAGACGAAGAACCATCTGCGCACAAAGTACACATCCAAGACCCCACTTTGGACGGCAGCGCTCCTCCAGCCAGACCGTACGAGACCCGTTCTCAGAATGAGAGCCGACCGACATTTGCCATGTCTTGCCACGAATACGAAACTTCTGCATTGCAGTCATTCCATCTTCGTCCTGGCGAGCTGCTTTCTTTCGGGGTACCTCAGAGACTGAGACCGAAACCTTCGGCCCAGACGTGGCTGCCCGAAGATCTGCAGCACGATGCCGGCGTGGCCTGTCCTTTAGCACGACACTGTCAGACAGTTTTTCTCGAGGTCGAACCACCATGGCTCGACCTAATCGCCGAAGTCCTCTAAGCCCATGAAAAAAACTTTGAAAACCTCCTCAGTCTCGCCCTACCCAGAGGACCGCCGATTGAAAAAAATCAAGCGGGATTGAAAATTCTCAGCGTTTTGATTGTGTCGATCAAATTCAATAGAAAACGATCTTTTTCAATAGAAATTTAAATCCTCAAAATCAATAGAACTGCGACATAAAAATCAATAGAAACCTCCACATCAAAATCAATAGAAAATCTCCATAAAATCAATAGAAATTTTCCATAAAATCAATAGAAATTTTCCATAAAATCAATAGAAATTTTCCATAAAATCAATAGAAATGTTATCTCAAATCAAACGAGAAACACTTCTGACATCAATAGATTTCAGCGCTATCTCTGCCTCCACCACTATATATAATACCTCTACCTCGACCTCAACCTGTACCTTTATCCGTATCTCTGCCTGTATATCTCTACCTTTACATCTTTACTTCTTTATCTCTCTATCGCTGTATATCTCTCTATCGCTCTACCGCTCTATCGCTCGATCTACCGCTCTACCGCTCGGTCGCTCTATCTCTCTATCTCTTATATCTCCCTGTCTCTCTATCTCTCCATCTCTACCTGTATTTTTATTTCTATATATCTATCTCTTTCTTTTTTCTCTTTCTCTATCTCTCACTTTCTCTTCCCCACCCTTTCCCAGAAGGCTTCCAGCCTAACACTTCTTTTTCACAGCAGCGGCAGGGAATCTTGGGTGAAGCTTCTTTTGAGCTCTCCTTCGAAACTTGGCCTTGTAAAGGCCTCGGAGCCTAACTTTCAAAAACGGTTCCTGGCTACTTGGACTTGGACGTGGAATTGGACTCAGGCATTCCAGCCTAACACTTCTTTTCCACAGCTGCGGCAGGGAATCTTGGGTGAAGATTCTCTTGAGCTCTTCCTCAAAACTTGGCCGTGGAGGCTTGGAGCTTACCTTTCAAAAAAAAGCTCCGGGCTACTTGGGCTTGGACTTGGTATTGGACACTGGCAGCCCGCATGGCTGCAAGCCGTCCCTGACTCTCGGGTTTTGCTTGATGATCATTTTTTGAATCGGGGACAAAAAATCCCAAACGAGAAGGTGACCCGGCGGAGCTTCCGCTTCAGCTTCCTGTGAGGGGTCGTGGTAAAAGTCAGGCTCCTCTGGCCACTCCTTCATGGCCTGCTCAAAGTCACTCTGAGTGATCGGAGGGTCATACATGCCCAAGACCATCGTTTCCTGGCTCAGGCTCACGTTGTCCGGGCTCTGGTTTGGCCCCTTGGCCATGGTCTCGGCAGCTTGGCAAGCTTCCCAAACGGCTTCCAGACCTCCATCCGAGTTGTCTTCTTCCTGCAGATCTGTTTCGGCGTAAGGGTTTAAAAGCTGGTTATGAGGGTATAGGGGTTCACATCTATCTATCTATATATATATATATATATATATATACAAAATCTATATATCGCACTGAAAGAATCCCGCCTCGAGAGCAAAGCAGGTGGCGGCTGCAGGCCTCTTGGCTGTCGTCTCTGCCGGAGTCTCCAAGGTGGCGTCTGGCCTCTTGACTGTCGTCTCTGCCGAAGTCTCCAAGGTGGCGGCTGGCCTCTTGACTGTCGCCTTTGCAGAAGTCTCCAAGGTGGCGGCTGGCCTCTTGGCTGTCGTCTCTGCAGGAGTCTCCAAGGTGGCGGTTTGGCTCTTGGGAGCTTGGCCACTGGAGGTCGTGGAAGTCGCAGGTCTTTTCTTGACGACCTTGACCTTGACGACGGCCTCCTTGTCTGCGAGCTTGGCAGCTGGCTTCTTCGAGACCGGGGCCTGTCGAGGCACAGCCAAAACTTCAAAAAACAGACTTAAGCTCGACAAGCTCACAGGCAAGTATCTGGCCTGCCGTGCGGCCGGCTTCTTCTGGCTTCCTACTTTTGCCATCTGAAGAGCCTATAAACTGCAGCTATAGACGGCGACACATTTTTAAGCGTCCGGATTATACCACTTGGGAATGTACGTATAGGGCCGTCCGGCCCTTAGCAGATGGCGCAAGCGACTTGTTTTCCATGGGCCGCTTGCAGTCGGCCTGGACCTGGACCGTTTGAGCAGCTTATGGCTCATGGGCCGCTTGCAGTTGGCGTGGACCTGGACCGCTTGCAGCTTGGCTGCTTGGGTCAGCTTGGCTCATCCAGCACTAGCAAGCCCTTTAAAAGCAGATGCCAAAACGTCCTGTACTTGAACAGGATGGTTTCCGGCACCTCGTGAGCTGCAGTGCCTGAAAGGCAAGCATTGGCGATGTGAGACATCAAGCCCATAAAGGATTCGGAACCATACGTCCAAAAAAACCTGGGGGCCAAGTGCTGCGAAACTTCTGGCAAGTGTGCCGTCATGTGAAACTTGGAAACTTGGCTATATCGACACTGCTGGGCATCAAAAGCCAGCTTGGCAAGATGGCCGTAGTGCTTGGTCAAGCACTGGACTTGGTCGGCGAATTTTCGCCTGACGTCCTGGGGCCACTTGAAGTCTTGCCTGTCCAGCAAGTCGTAGATGTCCCGCAGCGACTCAAGGACACGAAGTCGGTGCAGGCTTCGGCGATCATCTTGGGAGCCTGAAATTGCTGTAGAACTTTAAACAAGAATAAGGTCGTGTTCACATTTATAGATATAATGCAGCTTAGACACTGTACCTCCTGGCGAGCTCCACAGCAACAGGCATGAAATGCCTGATTCGCCTGCCCTTCTGGTGCTTGAGGCAAGGGTACTCATTGGCACTGCTGGCAATGTCAGACTTCCATTTCAGGTTCGGCAACCTGGTGCCTGAAGGAATGCCTAGCTCCTGGTAGATTTCCTGGATTTCGGCATTCAGGCAACTCATGTTGGTGTCCCTGGAACCTGGCTTGGAGTCTTCGATGATCTCCCAAAGCAGATTCCCCACCACATGGCAGGACACACCGAGGTCAAGGACGTGGAGGACGTCAAGCTTCAAAGCCTGAGCATTGACGCCTTGGACCTGGAAAAGCGGGTGCTCCAGCCTGGCTTCCAGCTGCCTTGGCCTGAGTGTTGTCCTTCTCCAGCCTGCTTCCTGGCGAAAGTCGTTCCAGCAGTTCTCGCCCTCTTGGGTGCAAGCGCACCAAAGGCAAGGGTTGGCTTGGTTCGGCCTGGGGAACTTGAATTCCTGGTAGAAGAACTCCATGTCCCCTGTGATGCAGTAGATCACTCCTGGCCTGAACCGCCTGGAGGTCGTTGGGCACCTTCCTGAGGCCATGGCTTGGAGGGACTCGCAGAGCTTGGTCCAAAGATCTTCCATGAGCTTGGGCGTGATGCACGACTTGGGAATGCAGGCCAGCAACAATTGGCTGCTTGCCTGGACTGCGAAAGCAAAAATTAGAGACACCAAGACCTAAATGGTGATTTTGCGGTCGTACTGCCGAAAGAATACTAGACAAGCCAAGCGTCAATCGAACGTCGTGACGTTATCGCTCTCATGGATATCACAAGCAGACTGTCCACCTTGGAGTGGGGAGCTGCGTCGCCGTGCAAAGCGAAAGGGACCAAGGCTTGGGTGTCCTGGAAAACTTGGTCAAAGTAGTCCTGGCTTTGCGACACCCTGGAGTTAGCGCCTTTTTGGCTGTCCCAAAACTTGGCAATGTCCTGGATACCCAGGATGTCATCGTCCATGCCATCCAGGCTTAGCATCCAGTTGTGCGGAAGCATGACTGGAAGCTTGCAGTCTACCTGGATTTTTTGGCCTGTGGCGCTTTTCCCCCATGCCTTGGGTCTGCACGACCGTTGGGTCTGGAGCAGCCATGTCCTTGAAGACCCTGGAAAGCAGCTGGTGGTGCGTGTGGTTCGGGTTAACACCATGCGAACCCAAGCTGGCAAGTCCCACAAGGTCGGCCTGGGAGCAGCCTGACTTGACAGCTGCCTGGGACAGCTCCTGGACGACCTTGGCGCTCAGGTCTCCCAAACACCACAGCCTTAAAAGGGCCACCGCAAGTGGAGATTCTGGCTTTATCTCGCGACAGGAGGAAGAGGAAGCTTGGTCCTCCGTCTTCCTTTTCCTCCCTGACATGGCTTCGCCTGGACATCTAAACCTAAACCTGGCTTGGTCCTCGAAGCTTCAAAGCGGGGAATTTGCAACTTGAACACGAGAACAAAGGCAGTTTGCAGCAGTCCCTGGCAGCAAAACGCTTCTTTTTGGCGCTTGAAACTCCAGCTTTAGGTTTCAGTAGGCTCTCTCCCTTGAACTGCCTTTGCTCTTGGAGCCTAAGAGGCTGGAGGGTTCAAAACATCCAGACTGCGTGGCCTGGACTTAAGGCCGTTCACAGCTTGGAAAACCCTGCCTGCCTGGACTTCATGAAAACTATAAGCTAAAATCTCATCAGGAATAGCTGCCGGGTCAAGACTCAAGACTTCTAGCTTTTGCTGGACTCTGCAGGGCCGTGGTACCAAAGACTGTTGCGTGTTACACGTTGCTTGAGCTTGGGCCTCTATGCAGCCATCCTGAAAAAAAAACTGCTCAGGCGTCCTTAAGGGCCTTAGTGAGTTCCACCTTAAGCTTCTTGGAAGCTTGGAGGGTGGTCACCGCGTCAAGCAAAACGGGCTTCATGTCCTCCATCTTGCAAGCCTTCTTGCCAGCCAGGGTCGTGCGGATCCGCTCCAAAGCCTGCAGCTGCTTGGTGAGGGACTTCAAGAAGGTGGCCTTGTCGTCCAAGCCGCTGCCTTGGATCTGGAGCTTCAAGCCCTGCAAGAGACCGTATTCCTTGCCCAGCTCAGTGACGAAGAGCTTGGCCTGGAAATGGTTGGGCGAACAAACAGCTACAGAAACGGTTCGAGCTAAACTTAATTTGAAAAAACAAGCATGAATCGAGTGGCCTTCTCCTTGAGCTGTTCACTAGTGGTCTCTTGGCTGACTTGGCTGGCTTCCTCCCACTTGTTCGTCTTGGCCTTGGGCTTGGGCTTATTTCCACCCTTGTTGTTGTTCTGCCCACTGCCGCCTGGCAAGCCCACGAAGGCCTTGAGCTGGCTGTCCTCGTCGTCACCTGAGACTTCGCCTAAGTCGAAGTCCTCAACGGCGGGGGCCTTCTTGAGACTGTCGAAGGCGAGGAACTCTTCGAGGGAGGAAGCGTCCGCCTTGGCCTGGGCCCTGGAGCCAGCTCTGCGGGAGGTCGTGGTGTCTTCGGTTTCCTGACAATTGTGAAACTGCATGACTCCACTATCTGTTCTTAAGTTTAAGTGGGAAAAAGATCAAGTATTGAAAAATTATGGCAGCACCAAGCCTTGTGGAGCTTGAAATGAAAGAACCTCCTGTCCTCGGGGTTTTTCCTGTGCTGGATGGTTCCAGCCGCCACTCTCGCCTTCAGCTCTTCCTCGCCGATCTTGTCGCACGTCTCCTTGTAGCGCAACCAGGAAGCTTGGAGGCCTGAGGAGTGGGTGCAACTGAACTCCACTGAGGACTGCTTGAAGTACTTGGCCGGCTTTCCACCATCTTGGATCCACCCCCTGAGCATGCCCCTTTTCCTGGCAAGCTGGCCTGATCCTTGCCCAGCGCCGTCCTTGAAGGCTTGCTCGGCTCCTGGATTGCCCTCCCTTGACACCTCAAACTTCTTCCACAAGCTCTGCTTCTGCTTCTCGTCGAGCTGCTTGAAAAAGTGGTCGAAGTCCTCCTCCGAAAGGTGCTTGGCTTCCTTGAGGAACCGGTTGTGGTCCTTGAGGGCGTGCTTGGAGAGTGTCGGTGCTGTCTTGGAAGGCTTGGCGTTCTTCGTCTCCTTCTCGCCCTCCTTGACCTCTTCTTCGGGCTCCTCTTGGAGCTCCTCGTCGTCTTGCTCCTCCACGTCGCCCTCCTCGGTTTCCTCCTCCTCTGGCTCCTCGGCCGCCTTGTACGGAACCAAGGGAAGTTCCTGGACGGCGGAGGCTGGCCGCTTGAGGATGCCCTGCTGCTTGGAAGCGGGCTTCTTCAAAACACCCATGGCTGGATGCTTGGCGGAAGGCAGCGGCGTGGGCGTGACTTGGCTTGGATATGGCTGCAGATTCGCAATTTCCGCAGCACCTATACATTTTCATTGGTATGTGTGTGCACGTGTATGTATATATATATATATATGTATATGTATATGTATACGTGAAGGGAAGCTTGCCTGAAAAATCGGGGGGTCTGACGTGGCTGGCGGGTGCAGTGGATTTTGGTTGCATTAAATTCCCTATGATTCCTTTAGCAGTTTTTTACAAAGATGCCGCTGTACAGTATTTTATTTGAAGTTTCGGTGGTTGTGTGTAGCTGTAAACATCAGGAGCTTAACGGGTTAAGGTCCATAGGCTATGTTTTTCTTTTTCAATTTCCAACTTTGTAGAAACTCGATATATTTTGGATTGCGGGCTGCGGTTGGTTGTGGTGTTTTAATAAAAGGATAGGGACGTCCCATATAAACCCCGTCAAAAGGAAGCCCAATAAGGTAGGGACATACCGGTAAAATGTTTATGTTTATGTGTTTTTTGGGTCCCTAAAGTTATATATGGGTTTGGGGTTGTACGTTTGGGGTATCTTTAGGTATGTGTTGGTTGTTTTGCTGTGGGTTGAACTTAGTTTTGGGGTTTTATTTTTTTGGTGGATTGGATTTATGATCTGGTGTTATGGATTGCTGGTTTCAAGGGTTTAAGGATTAAGGGGTTTAGGGGTCTAGAGGTTTAGGGGTTTCGGGGTTTGGTTCTTTCGAGTTTTGGGGTTTAGTAAGGGCAGAATTCTGGCGCTTGGGGTTTTGTGTTGTGGTTTTGGGCTTGGGGCTTCTGGTGGTGCTGGTGGTGCTGGTGGTGCTGGTGGTGGTGGTGGTGGTGGTGGTGGTGGTGCTGGTGGTGGTGGTGGTGCTGGTGGGGGTGGTGGTGGT
>CAJNDT010000304.1:0-103321 GCA_905221615.1 Symbiodinium sp. CCMP2592 | reverse complement strand
TTACTGGTACTCTTGCTTCCTGCTACACGAGGACTACTACTACTGTGCAGACCAAAATAAAAAGACCCCAAGACCTTTGCCGTGAATCCCAAACCCCGCATATCCAACGACCTGCGAAGAAGTTCAGACCTTCTGAAAGAACAAGCACAACCTTCCTAAACCCAAAGACCTGTGAACAAATCCAAAGCGGCTCCTAAGGACAGACATGACATGAACCTGGGATTGCTCACGAAACGAAGTCAATGATATGTTGAAGGTTGTTGTGGAAAGTTCGTTTGGTGACATCCCTCGAACATAGACAGCTATTGGCGAGTTGAGACCCACAGACCCTTTCAAACATATACAGCTATTGGCGAGTTGAGACCCACAGACCCTTTCAAACCTTTACAACTATTGGCGAGTTGAGACCCACAGACCCTTTCAAACATATACAACTATTGGCGAGTTGAGACCCACAGACCCTTTCAAGCATATACAACTATTGGCGAGTTGAGACCCACAGACCCTTTCAAACATATACAACTATTGGCGAGTTGTTAAAACCCACAGAGACCCCATGAAATAAAAAATGTTCCAAAGGTCTACTGTTACTACTACTGACCATGACGAGACTACTAACTACGACTGCTTTAATTTCTTACTGCTACCTGGACGCCTACTACTGCTACTGCTGACTACGAATTTCCAAAACGAACAAGACACTTGCTGGCCTGGGTCCAGACCTCCCGGCAAAGAAGCTCACTGTTCTGGTTGCAGACCTCGGCTTTGGTGCTGATGCATTGCCTGCCTCCCTTCAATAATAATAATGTCTTGCAAATGTCAATCTAGACTGAGACCTCAGGTTCGATCCTTGACCGGAATGGACCCCACGACAAGAACGACTGTGTATGTATTACATATTATTATATATATATATACATATATGTATTAAATAAGTTATATATCTGCATATGTACGTATATACTTTTTATTTATTATCAAACCAAAGGCAAGCAGCTGCGCCTGCCCCGGCACGACATTGGCCAGTGACATTCTTACCTGGGCAACATGGCAGTCAGAGACTCAGACCCGTGAGCTCTTGGATCGAATAGGAAAATGCATACAATCGCAAAGCATACGTTGTTTTGCATGGGTCCTTCTCACTGGTCCATCAGACAATCGAATGAAGCTGTCAGTCTGCAGCGTGGTCCACCGAGACAGTCTGATAGCGCCCTAAGCCATTCCAATTAATATTATGCTTCAGCCCAGACCTGTCGCAGACATGTGCTTGGCCAGTGGTACCGTGCTGCTAAAGGAAAACTGAGGACTGTGTCCCAGTGGCACGCCAATCTTAGACCCAGCCTCGGTCCACCCGAGCAGGCTAGCGACGGATGCACACACTAGAAGGACCAAAAGATTGGAAAGCCCAAATGGCCAAAAGCTATCAATAATTGATGTCTCTGCCAGGTGGACCAGTCATTAAAAAGAGAACTTTGAGGAGACCAGACCTCCAGGGCTGCTCGTACATCGGTGCCCTCGGTGGCACACATCAAAATTTGCCTTGCAGACCAAAGACCACGAAGCAAGTTGCAAACACCGAAAGTGGATTGAAGTATAATAGTGTTTAAACATTGAAAGCCCAAATGATGGCCCGAAGCTATGAATCATTCTGCTGGGGGTGGCCCGGTCCGACAAGACCATGACCCTGCAGAGACCAGAGTCCAGAGGCTAGAACGAGCACATGCGGCACACTTCCCGGCTGAGCAGTTAGATCTTGGGATAGCATCAAGACCTAAGACCTCACTCCGGCGGCGTGGCCGGATTAGCCTGATTCTTCCCAGACGAGACCGGGTTGGCCTCCGTCGGGAAATGGCTGTTGAGGAGACCTGCAAGGTCCTCCTGCCAGAGAGGGTGCTCTTTGCAACAGATGTGGCGGATGGCTTCTCGATCCGACAGTCTCTCAAGAAACTCCGTGTGCTGATCAGACAATGTTAGACCATGATACCTGATGTTTCTCGAGAGACAGGCCGCCGTTAGGGCCGACGAAGGAGACAGGTCACAGACCATGGCGATCTGGTAATTGTCCAAGATGGCCTCGTAAAGCCCAGAGCACTTCGTCTCAGACCAGAACATCGGAACGTTCTCGCCGAAAGACCAGTCCTTGGGCCACCTGGGTTGCAAAGAAAGGAACACCAAAAGACTCGGGAGACCTTCCCCTTTCAGACCTCATCTCTCCTGTGATTCAGGCTGCCAGGTGACTTGTCTTCGTCCCTAGGCAAGTCCAAGCCCAAGACTTTGGCCTTGACCTTGAAGGGGACTCGCGGGAGACCCTCAGTCTCGGGGTACGGCACCTTGACATACGACGTGTAGGCCGTGCTGTCCTCGCCCTGGATCCTGTAGTCGTCCTGGGGCAAGTTAGTAATTAAATATCATAATTTAACCGAAGTAAGCTCAAACTCAACCGCAGCCCCATCCGGGTCCTCGCGGGCCTGAGACTGAAGACGGATCCGCTGTGGGCCCAAGATCATCACCGCGATTTCGTGGTTTTTCTGAGACCCGAAGACTCGTCTGGAATGTGTCTTGTGGAACTTTCCGGAATAGGTGATAGACAACTCGACCGTCTCCTTCGAGTCCGTGGTGTCCTCAATCCTGGGTATCTCAGACCAGGATCAGAATGCATTACATAACTACGAACTCCCAAGCACAAGCTGAAACATCAAGCCCTGACGGGGCCTGGAGAACTGACCCTTGTGAAAGTCACTGCCCTCACAACATCCCAGACCTCAAAGCCCTGGATGATATTTTTTCGTTGGTTTCACCTCCTAGAATGTGTCGTACAAACTTCCCCTTCAAAAGGCAGCCCCAACTACTGTGTTAAGTTCAAAACAGGAACAATCCTGCTTGCATGTTGTAAACATAGTATCAAAGGACCAACTAATACCAGGAGGCCAAAAGAAATGCCTTAGCCTTAATATATTCTGATTCTCCGAGGGACAACCTGCGGACGTCGCGAGACCTTCCGCCAAAGACCAGACTCATCTTGTTGCCCGAGACCTCACTTACAAAGGCCAGCTTGTCCTTGAAAAGGTCCAACATGGGGGAGGCCTTACACTTCGCCGGTCCAGACCAGCCCTTTTCGCCCTCGAAGCAGAGGTCCGCAGCAAGATGGAAGAGCATAAACTTTTTGTTCATCTCCCCAGTGAAGGAGACACAAGGCGACGCTTTGTAGGCTGCATCCAGGGAAGACCGTTTCCAGTTCGTCAAAGACGAGTAAGAGACCAGACTCTTCCGGACTGTGCTGGCCCTGCTCCAGACCTCCTGGTCAGATTTTTAAAAAACTACTTAAAGATAACAGCCAAACAAAACTGCTCACATGCTGACGCACTAATTCCACACTCCTCGCGCTCTTGCTTCTTGAACATCTTCCTGAGATCGGCATCCTGCTCTGTGTCGTGCCCGATCTCCATCAGCTGCTGCCAGCTCATGGCTGGCGCTGGGGTGTCGCTTGCGACCTGTTCAAAGACCTTCATGGCCTCACGCAGTTCCTTGGCCACCTCCAAGTCCCCAGAGACCAATGCCTTGCTGATGTCGCTCTCAAGAGACAACTTTCTGAGGCTGCCTAGGTTGGAGGCTCTCTTCAATTCAAGTTGACAATGAACACAAACAATCCTGAGATTATCGTCATAAAAATGCCCGACTCAGTTGCTCATCAGCTGGCCGTCTGCCAGCGAAAAGGCCCAGTCCACCAAGGGGTCGAAGTTGGCCTTCTGTCCGGTGTATGTGACGTCTTTCAGCGATTCCTTGACCCGGTCCAAAGTCATGTGGGAGGCCTCGTCATAGGTAGTGGCCGGTGGGTCCTGAACAACTCAAAACCAACAATGAGGAAGACTGTCCTGCCTATCTGTCATAACATGAACTCGTTTTCACATGTAGCAGCCAGCCCTGAGCTCTGCACGCTTGCGAAAGACAAGTCCAGCTCCAAGCGGAACTTCTGCGGGTCCAGCAGTCTGCTCAAAGCCTCCTTGACCGATTTGGGGCAATCGTCCAGAAGCCCCAGACTCTGGTTCGCATTGAAAGCAACGCTAATCTGGGTCAGACAAAGCGAGACGATCGGCACATCATCCGCATTGGTGATGTTTTGTGCGTCCTTGCCCTCCTTGCCAGTGAGACCTTCGCCCGTTAGCTGGGAGGTCTTCAGGATCTCCAAGTCCAAGGCATTCGCGATCTGCGACAAGACCAGACTCAAGATATTGGCGGTGTTCTCCCCGGGAAGTCGGCTCGACGTGAGTCGGCTGATCATCAAAATGATCTTGTAGAGTTTGCCAACCTGCTCGGTCAAGACCGACGTCCCATACTTGGAAGACAGGTAGACCAGGGTTTGCCGTGCCTCTGGCGACATGTGCCGCTGAATGGATTCGGCTGCCACCAAGACATTCTTGTTGATTGCCCTGCCCTGGAACAAGACCCCGTCCTTCTTGAGACGGTCCAAGACATCCTGCTGTTTCTGCACTTTGTAAGACTTTGTCAAGACCACCAGCCTCTCGCAGAAAGCCATCAAGCTGTCGTTGCTGGCCTGCAAATTTCTCAGCGCTTCAGAGGAAGCAATGCATAGACGAGCAAGCTGGCCGTCCGAGTCCACCAGATGTATCTGAATGGTGGCTGTGAGACCGGCCTGCCAGAGACGAAGCAATCGATCATCAGCGCTTTCCTGGAGGGCCTCGTAGACCGAAAGCCACCAGGCATAGAGTGGCAAGTGGCCGCTGATGAGAGACAAACTCTGTGGAAAGTCCTTGACCTTGCCCAGCAATGGGTCAATGACCGAGACCATGCACTGAATCACATTCGGGTACAAGATGCGCCCATCGTGGTAGACATCACTGGCCTGAAACAGACTTTGCGCCTCGACCATCTGCGAATACGTGAAGTCCGAGGGCTTGATCACAGACCCATACTCCTGGGATTTGCCTTCCGGTGGAGCCGGAAAAGGAGACATCCACAAAATGGAGCCACCGGCCTCGTAGACCTTGGACCTCTGAAGGCTCCGAACACAGTTGCCACCGTTAAACATCTCCTTGTAAGAGTGGACCCTGGCCTTCTTTTGAGGGGATTCGCCCTGGCTGGCTGCTGGCAAAGTCAGCGGTGGAGCATGGCAGATGTCAGAGACCGTGCTCTTCAGCAAGTCCTTCTCAACCAGCCATGTCCTCAGACGGATCTTGACCTGCAGCAAAGGAGAGGTGCTGGAAAGGCTTGCTGCAAAGTTCATTGATTCTCTAAGGCGACCAACCCAATGCAGATTCTGGCAACAAGCCCAAGGCCTCAGGAACCAGAAGCTGCACAATCTGCAGAGCGGACACAGTGTGAGGTTTCGATACTGCGGAAGCCAGCTCAGCAGCCAAGTTCGGAGAAGGCATGGCTTAGACTGTCCGTGTCCAGACCAAACCAAGAAAGACTACTAACTGCTAGACCAAGACAAGAGCGTCCTTGAGCAGTAGTATTGCGAATCAATGGTTAAGTTCTGCTCGGCTGCAGCGTGCACTGCAACAGGGCCCCCCAAAACTGCACAGCTCTACGGCAGGCTCCAAGCACCTGCTGAGGCTCAGGCGATGCTGCAGCAGCCAGCACCCAGGTCCCCGGTAGCCTTTGGCAGGGATAGGCTCCAGTCAAGGCTTCTGGCAGCTTGCCAGGCTCGGAATGCTTCCAGTTAAGCATTTTAGAAGCCAGCCCCTTAGATCTAGGCATTTAAAATTACCTCAGCGTTTTTATAAAAACGCTGAGGTAATTTTTATGGATATCAACATAAATTACCTTTTTACAACAAAAAACCCAAAAAAGGTAATTTATGTTAATATCTGTAAAAATTACCTCAGCGTTTTTATAAAAACGCTGAGGTAATTTATGATAGAAATCCAAAAAAATTACCTTTGCCGACCGCCTCAGACCACAGCAACAGTCCGAATCTGCCCGTAGCTGCACATCTGCCTACACTGCCCTGCAAGCTTTGAGAAGCCCTGAGACTACCCTGGACCCAACTGCAAACTCGTGAGCACGAGAACACCTGCACTGTCCCTTGCGACCCAGGAACCCTGAAGAAGCCTCGAGGCCGGAAACTACTAGAGACCCAAAAAACCCTGCCCGCCATGCCCTGCAACCCGGAAAGTAAGTAACCCAGGAACCCAGAAGAAGCCTCGAGGACGAAAACTACTAGAGACCCTAAAGACCCTGCACGCCATGCCCTGAAACCCGGAAAGTAAGTAACTATGTCTGTATCTATCTGCGGGCTTTGTCGACTGAAGGTAGACCTACAAGCCCTGAAGGCCACAGATTAGTAGGGACCCTGCAACCCCAGCCGCCGGTTTGAAGCCTCAATAAGTAACTACTAATCTGCGAATCTGTCAACCCTTGAAAACGCGAACCTCCGAATTCCGAAACTGGCTTAGCCTAGCTTTAAGCCGGCAATTCTGGACTATAATCATACATCGTACAAGACCACCGTCCCAAACCGAAAATGCTGCACAAAGACTAGTGGCATGATTACTGAGCAGCCATGTTAAAGTCTGTGGTTTGAAGATCAGCACCCCCGGTTTAAACTTTAAACACCCATGCAAAGCCAGCAATGCAGCAGAAAACACATCAAGGCGCCCGCGTTCCAGCTACGTCCCGCCATTACCAGACCTGGGCAGTCAGACAAAATGCCCAGACCACACGGAACCTGAATTGAAATTCCCAAAGCCGAAATCTGAAAGGCTAAACCCGAAAGTACTGGGTTCGGGGTTTCATGTTTAGTAAGGATAATTTTGCTTTACCGTTATTATTAAGTCTGGTTTGTGCAGCCTAAACCCAAACCATTCTTCCGGGTTTAATGTTGGGAGTTCAGGTGTGTTTTGTATTTGCTCTAAAAGTAGCCTGTGCTTGGCCCTAAACCCCACTGTTTAATTACTCTTAGGGTTGGTTTAATAGGGTGTCTTTTCGCTTGGCTTCCGGGCTTAGGGTCTAAGGGTATTGGCAGGGTTTAAGTGTATTGGGCAGGGTTTAATATTTAGCCTACCGAAATTTCTGGGGAATGACCAATGTGTCTTACTTGGGATCATGTTAGTATTCTTGTTGGTGCTTAGATGGTCTTAGGGCCTCACAGATCTCCAGCCCAGCAGGAGTCGAGACGGGAAGCAGCAGAAGAAGCAGGGCAAGCGGCGCCAGCCTAGGGAAACCAGAAATGATGGAACGAGATGACATTCAACTCTTAGTGCTTATCTGCTGCTGTGATTCACTGTGATTCCATGATGGTGTGACGGGTTCGGGATCTTAAGTGGACCTAAACCGTAAAACCCTGGAGTCCAAACCATCCCTGAGAAGGCAGAACTAATGGGGAGCATGAGCAGAGCAGCACAGCAGGGCAGCAGAGAAGGAAAGAGCAAGAACAAGGCTCGGCAATGTCGAGGTCGAAATGGCACGGTGGCCATTGTCAGAGCCGTCGAAGTCCGCATCTGCGTTCATGAAGACGGCCTCGCCGGGGCTGGCGTGCTCGGAGTCTTGCAGACTCTTGAACTTGAAGGCGGACTGCTGTCGATGCGGACCGTCGCTTCCAGGCCATCGCTTTCGTCCACCCGGAGTTCCGCGGATGGTCTGAGGAGAAGCCTGGTCCTGTCTTCCCAGAAGGGCAATGGAGTGATGGTGAAAGCCCTTTCACAAACCACAAGTTCTTGGTGAACTTGGTTGTCATGATAATGCCCACCATGGGCCCGGAGTTCACCACAACGGAACCAGAGCTGAGTGAACACTCAGTTTTCGCTCCCATGATGAGGGTCGTCAAGAGGCCCACGCCATAGTCTGCCGCTCGGTCACAGCGAGGCTGCTTGCTCGCAGTCGCGGCTGAAAGTGGGGGAAAGTGGGGAGATGCAATTCTAGTACGGAACAACCCTACAGGAGACAGAACTCTTATATCTGAAGGTCCTTGATACCGATCTGAATTAGAGGCCTCAATGAAATAGTGTAGGGTTCCTGGATTCATGCGCGGCCTTTGCTTGTGCGTATGCCAGTCGGTGACGAGATTCTCTCTTGGAAGGGCCCAATACATTCACTTATAGTCATAGATAGAAATCAGAACCAAACCGTCGGTTTGCATCCCTTGACTGTCTCCTTCTTGCCCAGGATGAAGCAACTGTGGGGCTAGGGGAGGCCTAATGTCTTTAATCCGATCCCATCCAAGCCGTACTCCCTGCTGAACAAACAATCACCAAATCTCATAAAGACCTAAGACCAAACTCCCTGCAGGCCAACCCTGCAAGGGTGTCATAAATCCGAATCCTGTTTCCGAGTGTCTGACTGATCCCAGGACATCTCTCGGCAGCTTGGACAGGCAGAAGGCGGCCTGACCGATCATTGGGTTCAGACCGTTGAACCAGGAATCATCCGACACAGGCACTGCAGAACTCGAGCCCCTGGCCGTTGAAGTCGGACACTGCAACATAATGTCTATGCAGACCTGTAACAATAGCATTGTATCACAGCAGCTTGGGTGCTGACGTTCACTAAATTCGCCCCACACTAAGCCCTGCCATCACGTTTCAACATTGACAGCCGCACTGCAGAGTCGAGCAAATCATGTAACAGCAGCTAGGCCTTCTGTCATCCTGGAATGCCATGACGGCCCATGGAGATGTTTCTGTCCGAGACCTGGCAGCGGCACACGGGCGACGGCGAAACAGTTTGAATTTGAGAAAAGCTGCACCTGCCCATTTTGGCACCGAAGATAATGATGCACGCAAGTCTTAAAAGACAAGGAGAACCGATGTCCCTTGCAATGTCAATGTAAAACTGTGCCAGACCAACCCAACCTTCAACAATAATACTAAGACTAAGACCCTTAAGTTACTTTAGATTCCCAGCATGGTATATCTGTGGATTTCTAAGACCTGTCATGTCCGGTGGCCTGGTGCACTCCGATTCAAATATCTGACCCAGACATGACTTATGTCCTGAGTCCTGGCCCTTAAACTCGAGGCAGACTTAACTTGAAGTCCTGGGTCCTGGACAGACTTAGACTGCTAGGCCATCGGCTGCCGGAGACGATTCAGCCGGCGGCAGCTGCTCAAGGGCTTCATTGACCTGGGCCAGCTTCGCATGTGTCTGCAAGTGACCTTCCGCAGCCCTCAGACCGTCCGCCGCGATCCTCTTCTGCTCCTTCGTGAGCCGGGCCTGTTCCTCCAACATGACCAAGTCGCGGTCTAACTCCGAGACCGCTTTGGCAAAGTGGTCCACGTTCATTTTGGCAATGTGCTGCTTCAACGGAATCCGAGACAAGACGTTTAGACAGACCTCGGCCTTCACCACGACCGTAGTCCCGGACTGTCTCGAGACCGGTCCGACCCAGAAGTCCTTGGAGAGAGAGATTGCATTACATTACTTGTAATTTTTCAACTAAACATGTAAATCCTACTGCAGTTGGTATCGAAATTTTGGTATTCATTACCTCATCTCCCTTCAACTTCTAGGTGCAGATACCTATTCGTTCACTAGTCGGGCCGCCTCCATCTCGTCGTCCGATGGTTTAGGTTTACAGGCTTAGTTTCCCCTTAGGACTCTCCGTCATGCTTCATTCTCTCCTTCTCTCGCTCAATCTTCGATCGTTGTTCGACTTAGAACTATCATTATTGATTCACCGTCGATGCTGAGGCTCGCAAAGAGGAGACCATTTCTTGCTGAAGTAGCTGCAGCCGGCCGGGTAGCTGTCGCAGCGGTGGACGTTCAGCATGATGTCTGTAGTCCCGTCCGCGGAAGACATCCAGGCCAGCAGAGCACATTTTGGGTCGTCGAAGGCCACCTCCAACCCGTGATCGTAGACCGAACCTGCAGGAAACCCCAAACAGCTGGTTTGAGTCTGAGGAGCCTAGATCAGTAAAGCGCATGCAGAAATCCAGAAACCTCTGGCCTTTGTCCAGGCAACGACTGACAAGGGCCTTTGTGACCCGCTCATTCAAGGCCGGGTCCCTGATGCTGTAAAATGTGAAGACACCGCGATCGACCGGTGGTGTGGAGACATTCAGCACGGCCTTCACGACAAAAGCGGAGTCTAAGTCCTCGCAGCCGCTGTCCCAGTCCCGGCTCAGCTTCAACTTGTGCATGATGAAATTTCCATTGCCCTTCAGATAGAGCTTGTCGGCCTGGACCTTGTCCTGAGTCCCGTTAAGAAAGCCCTCCAGAAGGATATAGTCACGAGCGACGTTGGCCACAAAGACGTCAGTCTTGGGCCTCTTTGTCGGCATGGGGTTGAATACATCCATGGGCTCAGACCACCTCATCTGCAGAGCCCTGGCCGTCGCGCTTCTGGATCGGAGCCAGATAGCCTGCAAAGAACATGAAAAGCCATTACCTTTCTTGAACTAGAAACCCCAAAACCTGCAGACCATTCCAACGACCTCTACAATTCCCTTTTGAGAGAAGCTGTCTTGGATTGATTCCAGTGCTAACTGGCCCAAGAGACACTTACGGTTTCGGGTTTAGCCACAAATTAAGCATCAATAAGCAGCTTGGGTTCCATGCCAGAGTCGGATAGCGGAGGTTGGAAATTACGATGGCGGACCCTGGATCTCGTGTGTTGCTTGGTGTTGTGAAACCAAGCAAAATACGAAATTGGACCCTGCAAAAGCTGATTTTGGAAGGTTCTAACAAACACAGAACACTTGCAAGGATTGCCAACCGCTTTTGTTGCCCCTCCAGCTGCCGATGTGATTTTGTGCTGGAAAAGAACAAACCATGTCTCAAATCGTGTCAAAACGCGCTTTTGGAGCCAGGAAAAGCTGATTTTGGTATGTTTCTGAAGAAACAAGTTAGTAAGGTTTTTCGGGTTTAGCTGTATAAAATACAGTTCTGATACAGGGTCTGGTCTTGCCATGCTATACCACAATCAAGCCGTGGAGACTAAAAAAACTTGCCACGTGCATGTCTTGTATTCCGGGAACCATGTTGTGAGATCATGCCAAAATGCGAAATTGGACCCTGGAAAAGCTGATTTTGCACGTTCCTAACGATAACAGAACATTTGGATTGCCCAGGAACCATGCCGAAACGTGATTTTGAAGACAGGAAAAGCTGATTTTGGAGTGATTCTAGTGCAAGAGACAATTAAGATTCAAATCTCGGGTTTAACCAAAATTTTAAGCATCGGGGGTGGAAATTACGATGGCTGACCCTGGCTCTTGCATTGCTTGGCAATTGTTGTGGAACCAGATCAAAATGCGAAATTGGACCCTGGAAAAGCTGATTTTGGAAGGTTTCTATCAAACACGGAACACTTGCAAGGATTGCCAACCGCTTTTTGTTGCCCCTCCAGCTGCCGATGTGATTTTGTGCTGGAAAAGAACAAACCATGTCTCAAATCGTGTCAAAACGCGATTTTGGAGCCAGGAAAAGCTGATTTTGGTATGTTTCTGAAGAGACAGGTTAGTAAGGTTTTTCGGGTTTAGCTTTACTTTATAATACAGTTTTGATACAGGGTCTGATCTTGCCAAGACATGGAGGCTAGAAAAAGCCTGACAACATGCATGTCCTGCATTCCGGGAACCATGTTGTGAGACCATGCCAAAACGCGAAATTGGACCCTGGAAAAGCTGATTTTGCAGATTTCTAACAAACACAGAACACCTGGCAAACGCAGTTTTTGAGCCAGGAACAATTGATTTAGACATGATTCAATTGTACGAGACAATTAAGATTTCGGGTTGAGCCACAATTTTAAGCATCACGTGTATGGCTTGGTGGTGTGCAACTGGCAAAGTGCGAAATTGGACCGTGGAAAAGCTAAGTTTGATGTTTCTACCAAGCACAGAACACCGGCCAAGTGCAGCAGTTTTTGTCTGTTCAATACAACATGCTTCAAACCAGCGTAAACCCAGTTTGGAGACATGAACAGCTAATTTTGCAGAGTGTCTTGCCAAAAGACAATGTATTTAGTTACAATTTGGCCGCTAGAAGACCTTCCTTAGCGTCGACATGCCACAACAGAAATTAGCTCGTGGAGGAAAGAAATGCAATGCTCAACTACAGACTTGTATTGCAAATTGCATGGAAGTCAAACTCAAGACGCTGCTTTGCTACAGTTGATTGCGTGGCTTACTTGAAAACGCGGCTGCTCATACTCAAGACAAGACCAGTTCATTTGGCTGGTTATAACAAGACAATGAGTAACCGAGTTGGATCCCATGGGCGGCCTGCAAGGCACTCGGGCTGAACTCTGCATAAATCTCGGCCTTGCCTTTGCCGCCCAGTTTGCTTTCCATCTCAGACCATCCGGAAACCAGGGCGAAGCCGCTCAACTCCGAAGTTGAAATGGCCATGGCAGCAGAGTCTACGGCTGAGACAGTTTACAGACAGCGCGCCAAGACCTGGAAGTCCTCGAGACAAACTGCGACATACGTCGTCACTGCATCCACGACAAACACCGCACTCAGCAGGGGACCCACCAACATACCATAAGCATGCCGGAAGTGCCGGAAGTGGAGGTTGAAGAATGGGCACAAGACCTCGGCACATGCCAGGTCCGTAGAGGAGACTCGAACATGAAAACATGCGATCTAAGGTAAAGACCAAATGCCGCCATCATACTGCATCGTGAACACCCAAAAACCTTGGCGAGCTCATGGTGGAAGGCGAGGCAAAGAAAACACCAAGCCCATGACCAGATTGGATTGTGCTCGCCAGACCTGGGCGAGCTCAACGAAAACTCTCTCACTACTGCATAAGCATAGTCAAGCTCAAGCACCAACAGCACGCACCCCCAGCTTGTTTTTCGCAGGTGGAAGCCAAAAGGACTTCTGGGGACATCAAGACCCATTGCCCAAGCTTTGTGGATTAGAAGCCAAGCTGACCCGACTTGCCTAACTTCAATGACAATGAGTACCAACTTTTAATTCAAGTCATCCGGATCATTATCTCTGTTTATTTTCCTGGCGGGCATCGGCTTGGCTCGTCCCTTGGCCTTGGCCTTGCTTAAAGACCCGACAACTTTAAAATGTCCAGGGCTGTCCTGGCCGGGGTCGGGCTGGCTCATGCTGTCGGCCTTGCGCTTCTCCTCGTTGGTGCTGATCGCGGCCTGGCCTTTGCTCTTCTCCTCGGAGGTCGTGATCTTGGCCTGGCCGTTGCCCTCTGACTTGCCCTTCTCTTCGGAGCCCTTGCTGAGGCCTTTGTCCTCTGCCTTGCCCTTCTCCTCGGAGGTCTTGCCCGGCGGGCCTTTGCCCTTGCCCTTCTCTTCGGAGCCCTTGCTGATGTTCGGGCCTTTGCCCTCTGCTTTGCCCTTCTCCTCGGAGGTCTTGCCCGGCGGGCCTTTGCCCTTGCCCTTCTCTTCGTTGCTGAGGCCTCTGTCCTCTGCCTTGCCCGCCGGGCCTTTGCCCTTGCCCTTCTCTTCGGATCCCTTCTTCCAGATGTTCGGGCCTTTGCCCTCTGCCTTGCCCTTGTCCTCGGAGGTCTTGCCCGGCGGGCCTTTGCCCTTCGTGCCGGAATCAGGGTTCTTGCCTTGGCCCTTCATCTGCTTGCCGAAGTCCTTGCCCTGGACCTTGCCTTTGCCAAGGCTGCTAGGCTGAGACCCAGACCCAGACCCCAACAAGCCCGGGCCAAAGCGTGCGCGAGTCTGCTCCTCAATGAAGGCCTCGTCTTCATCCTCCGTGACACACTTGCCATACTGCTCCTCATACTTCTGGGCAAAAATCATCCTGGAGATCGGGGCCGACCAGTCCGATGCTTCGGCAGCTCCCTTCGCCCAGCCTTTGGCGAAAAAGTTATCCGCCCCGTAAAGGCGGCCATGGCGGATGCCCTCCCGAATACCAGACCTGTAGCCCTCTTCTCCTCCTTCCCGAAGACCAACTCCGTACCCGGAGTCCTGAGTACTCGTGCACGGCACATGCCAAAGACCACAAAGCAGACACTAAGAGTCTAAACGAAGAATAT
This sequence comes from Symbiodinium sp. CCMP2592, assembly GCA_905221615.1. NCBI lineage: Eukaryota > Dinophyceae > Suessiales > Symbiodiniaceae > Symbiodinium > Symbiodinium sp. CCMP2592. Next base: position 89,407 of record CAJNDT010000304.1, on the reverse strand, counting down.
CTGAAAACTTACTTGCGCTACAAAGTTGGACAAAACATGCCAAGACACCCACCCCGTCTGGTACTGCGCAGACCCGGCCTCGATGGCAGCTGTCATCATTGCGTGGCTCTGCTGCGCAACGCTGGTGGCATCGTGACCTCGGTTTCTCAAGGTGTTTGGGGATTGTAAATGAAGTAGTTTGAAGAGAACCCAGAGATCGTTTCGGAGTGACACTTAGAATTGGGGGGAAAGAGGGAAGTGCTCGGACGAGAGTCGGGCACTCTCGCGCTGCTCAATCTTGCGGGCCTTTCGTCCCTCCCTGTCGCCCCCAGGCATGGTTGACTAAGGACCCGCGGGCTGCTAGACCTAGACTTAGACGAACTGGAGCCCAAAGCATGTCGGATCGATGCGGTTGCTCGAGCAGCACATGTAGTCGGATGTGTGCGAAAGAACACAGCAAGACCTAAGACCATGCTGGCTGAGGACACTGCCTTGTGAAGCAAGTCCAAGACAAAGACCTGAAGTCTCGACCTCGCCACGGATGCACGGACAACCGTTGCGGACTTCAAAGAGAAAAATGTAAGTAGAGCTGATCTCAACAGCATACAGAAGGCCTGAGCAAAGGGAGAGACCTTCCATGGCAGGCAGGACTTACCCTTGCAGCATTTAGTCAAGATTATCAGCGAACACGGGCCTCCTTCCACAGCCCGAAGACATCACGAGCCATGCCGCGATGGACCTCCCCATTTGCTTTCGTTCGGCAGGCATGTGTGTGTGTGTGTGTGCGTGTGAGTGTTTCTGTGTGTGTGTGTGCTTTCATCGAGATCAGGTCACTCAGGCCGACAGCACCTTCCCGGAGTCCCGATTGCTGGTACCGAACCTGCCAAGACCAAGAGGGCCATGCAAAGTTTGTTACAAAAGGTGTAATTCAAGAATGTCGCATCATGCAGTCTCCGCAATGCAGATTCTTTTTGGCAACTTGGCTGGTGCCGGCTTCTGTAGCATGAAAGACATGACACCTGCTGCAAGGCCTCTTAGTCATCTAGACAATCCCACTGTTAGACTGCTATGAAACTTAGACCTCATAATTTTGATATTTAATGACAATGATGTTCCAAGGATTGCCCGGAAGACCAAAGACAGCAAGCCGTGGCGTGCTACTGCCAACTCCAGCACTTTCAGGCTGAAGCCATGTCATTGCGATGATCCAGCACGACGAGGGCGCGCAATTCCTCATAGTTCAAGTTATAAGCAGACTGAGGCTCGTTGTGTCTGTGGCTGAAGATGAACGCAAGGCAGGCCACCAAATTTGCAAGTGCCAGGACCTCCAGCTTGGAGACCTAGACCTTGACGAAGAATGAGGCCAGACATTAGTCCGGGCCTCAGACTCAAAGACAGATGATCAGAAGGCAAGCGAGAGACAAATGCATGTTCCTCTCTCCAGTTCAGACCAAGACTCCTCGTTTCATCTCGATCCATTGGCCAGGGATGTTTGGGGACTTCTCGGGCTGCCACTTGTACCAGGCCCCCCTTGTTTCAACGACATAATCGAACCTTCAACTTCTGCAACGAGATGATCGAACCTTCAACTTTCTGACAACATTGGAATGAAACGAATCCAAGTGGCTTCCATTTGACATATTGCTCCCCAACTTCGTCGTCCTCCTCCTCCACCGTGACCTTGGCCTCAGGCTCCGTCGTGATGCACTTGGGCTTGGCCTTTGACTTCGGCGTCTTTGTGGATGATGACGATGCGGTCGGGTCAGGGGCGTCATCTGGTCCGCTGGCTCGTTCCTCCTTTTCCTTTTCAACCTTCTCCTTCTTGGCCTTCTTGTCAGGCTTGGTGGGTTTATAAGACCCCTTGCCCAGGGGAGCAGACGGAAGACCAGGCTTTGGGTCTGAAGACAAGCCTTCTGAGTAGTCTGGTCCTGGTCCTGGTACAGGAAGGAACATGAACTGTGAAGCCGCTGACCCCGGTTTGAAACCTTTGTCTGTCGGAAGACATAGACCGCGGCCATCGCCTCAGGTTTGGATTCGGATGAACGAAGGAGACTTTGCACTGAAGGCAGCATGACAGGCCTTCGGCAAAAGAATCCATGCGTTCACGGCAAAAAGCCATGATAGACATGCTCATGTCCGGTGCCGAAGACCTAGGTTCGCACCAATCGAATCAGCTGCTTCATTGAAAGAAAACTCAAGCTCGTTGCCACCAAGTGTCCTGATAGACAGTAGTTTGGGAACAATCATGTGGCAATCTGCCCTCCCACGAGGGTGGGACATCAGGGCACAGACCGCCTCACAGAATTGTTCCAGGGATCTCTTTGATATCAAAATTATCACAAAACCAGAACAAGAATTGAAGCCTGAGAGATGACAGACAAGTGGCAGCCCACGTCTCGACGTCAAGATCGAGGCGGCATAAAGCCAAGTAGAGGTCCGGCGCGTTGTCCCGCACAGCAAAGACCATCTCAGTATCAGCAATATACTCACTATAAATAGACCTGCTTCTGAGATTCTGTCCTTGTAAAACTTAATTGCTGTCGATTTGCAGCCTTGACCGCGTCCATCCAGCACTGGTTGTCGATTTCGCCAGTCCTCATAGGAGACCCGGCCTCCCTTGGGCGATAGAGGTAGTCCGATGAGACAGGTGGTGGAGGAACCATGTTCGAAAAGAAGACCTCTGGACCCTTTGCGGATGCCATGGGACAGCAGCCGGGCGAGGTGAAGAAGTAGAAGGCCCTCTAATGGATATCCCTAAATACCTGACCTAGACATGGGCATTGATAGCCTCAGACTTAGACCCATGAATGCGACATGTCCGACCATGGCCTTGATCTTCTAGGTGGCAGCAGTCGAATCAACCACTTGCTCGGAGTGCAGCATGCAAGTCGTGCACAGGATCTGATCTGAACGGACAAACTGCCAAACCAGCCTTCTCGGCCACCGCCATTGGTCGATGAACGGACCTCACGTTGCAGAGCTGCCAACTTTAAATACAGACACCCGCCCAGCCTGTCGCAACGATGGCCTTCGACCTGGCAAGGTGAGACCAGCCGGGTTAGGACGCAGAATGCACACACATAATGATAATAACTCATAACTCAGTCTTCTGGAAATACGTTACTGACTTAAGTCAGAGCACAGCTATGGCTCTGCGAAGTGCATCTGACAGGCTCCACTGCCACCTTTTCGTGCATCTGGCCGGCTTCCCCCTGCTCCGCGGCAGATGTTGTGAGACGATCATATCCCCGGACAGACCAAGTGCACGAAGGACCTGCGACCTGTCGAATAAAACATAACATCATTGAAAAGACTGCAAGTCACAGTCGATTCACACCAAAAAACAGGTCTTTGCCGCCTTTGCCGGACGAGGCTTCACTTTAGGATTGACTAGCAGACCAACAGACATGTCCAGCCAAAAGATAAGTTCTCCCAAAGACCTGGGCGCGGCTCACGGGATAGACCTTTTGCCCTTCAAGACCGGGAGTTTGGTCTTGGGGTCAAGAAGCGTTCTCCGCAAGTCCTCTGGCAGGGCTTCTGCGAGAACTTGAAGGCTAGGAAGTGACCTGACATGGTGCCTGGCCTTTATGAAGTTTTCCACAAGGGCTTCACAGGCCACCTGCAGTTTCTCTACAGCGCCCTTCTGGATCCGGATCTTAGACCCAGGTCTCAGCTCTTCGAGGATAGACTTGACCTGCCTGTCAAACGGCTTGAAGTTCCCCATCGTGCAGGTCATACTCCCGAAGTGCGCGATCTCCTTTTCGACCAGCCTTCTGTACTTCTTGACCTGCCCGGGCTTGCCCTCGTCCGGGGCCTCAGCCATCTTGTCAAAGACCTCGGTCTTGACCTTTGCTTCGGTCTTCGTCTTGACCTTGACCTCGGCCTTGAACCCTGATTCTGCTTTGACAGCCGCCGCCCTGCTACCCGAGATAATCTTCACATTTCTTTGGATATGACGGACCATGATGGCAAGCCCTGACCGGAGACCAACCAGCCCACTGCTTCAGGAGCCGTGCGGCTGAAGTTCTTAAACCGTCACAGACGCAGTCAAATGTAATGCAATGGCGAGGCTTCATCAGGCACCAACAAGGGAATACCATGCCAGAAGCACCGGTAGTGGAAGTTGAAGCAGCCCAAAAGCACCTGCCGGGTCAGTACAGGAGACTGCAACCTGAACAAACCCGGTGGAAGGCTACTAAGATGGCAAAGACCAAGGCCGTGACGAAATTGCATCGTAAAAGCCCGCGACCTGGGCGAGGTCGTGGTGTCAGTCTCACACTTCCTGCACAACCACAGTCGAGCTTGCTAGCATAACGACCCCCCCATCTTTTTCACGAGACCAGCCTTGCAGGAGGCACGACCCAGCCCTGAAGGACCTCTGCCCAGTATATGTCACAAATCCTGCTATGCACTTCAAATTAATAGTAAAATAAGTTAATTAAGCTTATGCTATTTTGTATTTCGGGCTTGGGCATGGCTCGGCTGGCCGGAGCTGTGGTGGTTGAGGACAGCAACGACTGTGATCGCTGTCTTTGAAAAGGCAGAGCAGCATGAAAAACGTCTGCAGTCTTGTAGACCTAGACTTGTAGACCTAGACCAGTGACCCAAGCACGATTGGTAGCATATATTATGACAAACATCTCCTGTCTAAACCACTTCAACGACCGCAGGCCGTCATGCTGCCGCCCAACTTGTCACTGCACTGCCCAGCTCTCGGCTCAGAACAGGTGACTCGCAATTATCCGGCGCCAATCCAGGATGCCTTTGCCGTCCTGTGCTGGTGCCACCTGAGCTTGCCATTGCTGTTAACATCACCAGCATAAAAACAAAACGCACTTGTGTCTTGCTAGAGTGGGAACGAGTCGGTCAAGCAGCTATTACTAGAGGCAAGTGACTAGACCTCCGCAGCCAGACAGGAGGCAACAACAAAATGGCGAGATTGGCACCGGTCCTCAATACACCCAACACAACAGCGGTTGGCGCTGGCATGTCGATTGCAACACCAGATAAAATTGAAAATTTGTGTGCCGGGCAGCTGCGAGACCTGGCCTTGTCTGAAATGATCATCATTTGGAGGGTGCTTTGCCTTAGATCGAAGAATCCGACACGAACCGCCCTCTCTGTCTGCTTTTCTCTACTATTAAACTCCAGCACAGCCTAGCAGCCTTTCTTGCCACCCTTGCCCTTGCCCTTCCCCTTGTCCTGGTCCTTCTTCGGCCGTTGCTCAAGCAACCATTCCTGTTTTTTCTCATCCCAGACGTACCATTTTCCGTACCAGGAAGACCAGGACCGCCCATCGTCCAACCATTCTTCGTCGTCATCGTCGTCCTGGACCTCCTCCTCAGGGTCCTGGACCTCCTCCTCAGGGTCCACAGGCGGGTCGTCCTCGACCTCGGATTCTTCTTCCCCTTCCTCATCCTCCTCGTTTTTTTCCCCCTCCTCCGGGATGTCCTCTTCCTGTGGGCCTTCCGGTTTCTCAGACGGCGGACCTTCCACGTCCTCTGGATCGTAATAGTTGCTGGTGGTCTCCGAGTCGTCCTCCTCCGAGACCTCCGCGACCTTCTCCATGGCCTTCCTCACCAGTTTTTTCCTCCTTGACGCGGCCTGGGCCTTCATCCTCTTCAACGCTGCGACATGGCTCTTCATCGTTGCAGACACTTCGTCCTCGGAGGTTGTCGTGGCAGCAGACCCGTCGTCCGTGGACGTGGTGTCCTCCTTCTCGGACTTGTCATCGTCACGACCTGGCTCGTCAAGACCTGGCGGCGGACCTCTGGGGGTCTCTGGTGTCGTTGGATCTGTCGGGGTCTCTGTCTTTGGTCCTGGTGGATCCGGGTCCGGATCTGTCGCCTTGGGGGAAGCAGGCCTGGTCAAGTCCTCCCGGTGACGCTTGTTCCCAGACCCTCCATCGCCAGTCCCTCCATCGCCAGTCCCTCCATCGCCGTGGCCTCCAGAGCCAGACCCTCCGCCAGACCAGTCGTAGTTTTGGTTGTAAGTCCAGGCGGGCCTGGTGCTGCCGTAGGAGTCCCCGAAAGTCGAAGACCCGGCACCATAGTAGCTGCCCGTGCCCTTGCCCTTAGACCCGTCCTTGCTCGGGGGGTGGTCGTAGAGGACGATGAGCGTGTCCCCTGAGATTGGAAAGACAGTTCATGTTGAAAGGAACACAAAGACTGCAAGAAGCCGTCAGGCCGAGTCGCCCGAGTAGGCCTCCATCCGCTCCCTCACATAGGCGCTTATCGCCTTTGAGACATCGTGAGACGCGGCCCTGGGCTGGTCAGCATGGGGCATGGAACACCGGACAGAACATTAAATTAGACATTGCTGACATGCGACTGTCTTACTGCAAGCAAGCAGCCTGGCAATGACCAGGCGGCACACAATTGCGTGTGCCGCCTTGCGGCCATCTTCGTGAGACAAAAGACTGAGAATCCCCTCAGCTCTGGGCTTTCACCATCACTCCATGCCCAATGCAGCAAGAGAAAATTAAATGCAACCCGAGAAGCAATCCAACTGTCTATGTCGGCATCGAGCCGAACCATCGCCGCGTAAATGTCAGGAGCGTTGCTCCGAAGCTTGGTGACGACCTTGCGACTAAGTAAGCAAGTCACCACAGGAGGTGATTATTTAATATAAATTAGGGTTGGTGCGAGGGTATTACACCGCTGCAGTCAAGCCGCGCACTTGGTGGCGTCCTCCCAGATCTCTGGCTGGACCTGACCAGACCTCTTGGAAGTCCAAGTCTCGCGCGGCCGGAACAAGACATCGTCCGAGGGTGGAGGCGGCGGTGGCACCATGTTGATGCGAGACATGGCGAAGACGATGAGGACCGGTCTATGGATGTGACCCCGAGCAGACAGGAATCCCAAAGGCGATGTGACACGACATGGTTTTGACCCTGCCGTGAAGTCCTAAAGTCCTAAAGCCTGAGCCTCGTGTCGAAAAGGCAATGCTAAGACTCAGTCCTGATGATGCTGCGGCAATCGATCCAACCACTTGCTCCAAGTGCCCATGCCAAGGCCAAAGTGCGAAAAAGGACACGGCAAACTACAACTGGGATTCGGGCTCCTCGCGGATGTCTGGGACCGAGACAACAGCCAAGACCTGCAAGAAGAGATCAAGGACAGCTAGCCAAAAGCTCGGGTGAATTAGTCCTCGGCCCGAGAAGTCGTCCAACTTAATCTGGACCTGGCCAGACAGATCAAGTCGAAGCTTGGAGCAAAAACCTCAGGATTCTCGGTCCTCGTCGTGACGGAGACACCGCCAAATCCAGACCTGGCAAACGAACAGAGTCCAGCACCAAGGCTGCAGCAGGTGAGTCAGTCCTCGTCCAAAAGAGACGTCCAAATCAATCTAGACCTGGCAAGCAGAAGTCAAGACTAGAAGCAAGTAAAAATTCAGAGTCCTCAGTCCTCGTCGTGGTGACTCTTGCTCTGGGACCCGTGGTCGTGCAGGACGATGAGCGTGTCCCCTGAGATCGGAAAGACAGTTCACTTTAAAGGAACACAAGACTGCAAGAAGCTGTCCGGCCGAGTCGCCCGAGACCTCACATAAGCGCTTCTCGCCGTTGAAACATCGTGACTCGCAGACCTGGGCTGGTCAGCATGGGGCATGGAACACTCGACAGAACATTAGACATTGCTGACATTCTCACTGCGAGCAAGCAGCCTCTGGCGTGGGCCGCTTGACGTCCCTCATCATGAGTATTCCCTCAGCTCTTTCACCATCACTCCATGCCCAATTCGACATCAGACCTGCCGCAGCCCAGATTTAATTGTAGAAGAAGAGAGCACAAAACCCTCAGCAGGAAACGGCCTTGAGACCGCCCCAGACCGTCGATGATGTCCAAAGTCCTGCCATCATGCTGCGAACTGGCTTCGGAATCCTATCACTACAATAAAGAGCCTCCAGACCAACACGGAGCAGCCCATGAGGCCTGCCGCCTCAGCGAACGGGGCCGACATTATTTTAGACTTTACTATTGTCTATAACATGGTAGACAACAGACCTCCATATCGTTAGCGCAATAAACACAATGACGCAAAACACTTGAGCCAATTAAGACTACCCTAAGACTAACTACCATAGTCAGTTTCAATAATTGATAGACCATAGTCAAGTAAGACATGGTACTGACTACACAAACGTGTCGTATGATATACCATACTCGCAAAAAATAGTCAGTAGTAGAACATAGAACATGTCTTGCCATACGGAGCAACATAATGTCTCGTTTTGGCTATAATACGAGGAATGAATATACTGATAGTATTAAATTATATTATAGTAGGCAAGTCGCAGAAGAACATGTCGCTAAAGTAAGACCGTACAGGTTAGTAGGGCTTGTAGTGGAGAATGGAGTGCTAAGATGCATGCAACATACAGTAAAGAATAGCATGGTTGTGTTTAACAGCTGTGCATGCTGTGTAGTAACTAGTCTAATATTAACAGTATTACGGTATGGACTCTTACAATGTAGTAATAAACTATCGCATAAAAATACAACACAAACGATCTTTAACAAGACCTCTTGATACACTACCACATCCTAAAGCGATACTTTTCATGTGACATAAGTTAAGTAATATGGTAAAGACCCGTATGCCATCATGCCGTACAGTATTTATGTACACTCGTACATAGCTCATGATGTGTGCATAATAATACGAGTAGCATGGTTTACACAGGGAGACATACCGGGATCACGAGTCCACACAAGACAAGACAAAGACATAAAGACCTAATAATATCACACCACAACAGTAACAATAATCACAAACACACAAGACATGGTGACATGGACCAACAAGAACTCATGTCACCTACATACGGCATTCTTGCACAACACATAATGCAAAGACAATGCAACCTAAGAGACCTAGTAACATGCAACATGACCAGACAGACGATCTACAACAAAAAAGACATGTAGACAATAGTCAATAGTCTGACTAGACATGTAGACAATAATCAATAGGTTAATGTAATAGCGGGTCTTGCGCAGACCCAAAATTGGTCGGTGGGTCTTGCCCAGACCTCACCTCTCCTAGACACAACCCTAACCTAGCGCAGCTCAAGTCAACCCTGCCTTGTACCTACTGACCCTGCCTTGTGCCTAGTGGGAGACCTCCTCGCAGACCTAGACCTAACACAACAACAAGTCCTTGAGCTGCGTCCTAAACACGGCCACTAACCTAGACCTAGTCACTTAATCCTTAGACCTAGAGGGAAGAGGGGAGAGGCAGCAGGCAGGCACGCACAGGTAGGGTTTAGGGTTTATTATTTATTAAGGTTAGGGTTTAGGGTTCAGGGTTAGGGTTTAAGTAGGGGCAGGGCAAAGGGATAGGAGCAGGCAAAGCAGGGGCAGCAGCAGGGGCAGGGGCAGCAAGGCAGCCTAGACCTAGACTAGTTACAGGGCTGGGGTCGCTCGGTCGTGCGCGGACCGAGCGACCCCGGGGGTGGTCTTGCACAGACCAAAAACCCGGGGTCTTGCACAGACCCATATACCCTGAACACTAAACCCGCGCCTCGAAGTCCTCCAGGGGGTTTGCGTGGGATTAGGGCTTAGGGTAAGGGTGGAGGCCTATAAGCAAGCCCAGAAGCCAACCCTACACCCTTTTAACAACCCTAGCACTGGACGCCAAACCCTAAAAAACCTAAGACATGCCCTTAGCCTACTAAAGTCCCATACCCTACATTTCCAAACAACCTCTAAAGCCCTGAACCCCAAGCCCTATAAAGCCTAAGACAAGCTAAGAATCTTAACCTAACAAAACATTGCAACAGACCCCGCAAGCCAAGCCCGCGACCCTACAATATGAACAACCCAAGCCCTGAACACGAAGCCCTATTACTATAAAGCCCAACATGCCCCAAGCCCGAGATCCTACACTTGATTTAACAACCTAAGCCTTGAACCTCAAGCCCTTTAAAACCTGCCGAAGATCCAAACGAACCCCAAGCCCGAGACCCTTACATCCTATAAACCCTTTTAATCCCCAAGCCCTACAAAGCCCAAGCCCCAACCCTATACATATATATATATATACACATACATATATATATACATATATGTGCACATAAACTTTTATATATGCATATATATATATATGCATATATATATATGCATATATACATATATATGTATATTATAATTATGTATATGAACATGTTACGTATAGCCCCAGCCCTAAAACCTTAGGCCCTCGCCGAGCTGCCTTTCGCTGAGGCATTGGTTCCAGTCCTGCGTTCGGGCTTAAGGCTCAGGGTTTAGGGTTTACGTTGAGATTGATTAAACTAAAGTAAAACCCTGCATTTGAACCCCCAAGCACTTGAACCCGTAATCCCCAAACCTGTGCCCAACCCCCCCGCCCATCCCTCCCCCAACTGTCCTTGATCATGTTTCGCCAGCCGCGGCGCGAGGCTTCAAGGCATGGGTCTTGTGGGGTCTTAGACTGAAGACCAAAAAGACCCCAAGACCTTTGCCCTGCATCCCAAACACCGCACATCCAAAGACCTTCGAGTAAGTTCAGACCTTCTGAAAAAAAAAGCACAAACCTTCCTAAATCCAAAGACCTGTGAACAAATCCAAAGCGACTTCTAAGGACACACATGACATGGACCTGGGATTGCCCACCAAACGAAGTCTAATGATATGTTGAAGCTTGTTGTGGAAAGTTCGTTTGGTGACATCCCTCGAACATAGACAGCTATTGGCGAGTTGAGACCCACAGACCCTTTCAAACATATACAACTATTGGCGAGTTGAGACCCACAGACCCTGTCAAACATATACAACTATTGGCGAGTTGAGACCCACAAACCCTTTCAAACATATACAACTATTGGCGAGTTGAGACCCACAAACCCTTTCAAACATATACAACTATTGGCGAGTTGTTGAGACCCACAGAGACCCCATAAAATAAAAAATGTTCGAAAGGTCCACCCAGATTAGTACCCCTATTTTTCGGAAAAACCCATATCGCCTTACACTGTTTATGGTTATTGCTTGGGGTTTACATGATGGGAGGCCAAAAGGGGGGGTCAAGCTTCTTGGGGTAAATATGAACCCTGCTATGGGAACCCTAATCCCTACTAAACCCCCATGGGCTAAAACCCCTTTTGGCCTCCTATGATTACAGTTCAGGACTCTTGGTTTGAGGATGTTGGGCTCTCCGGATCACTGACTGAGAAAGAAACCTTGGGAAGCGTGAGCCATTCACTACATGAGTAGTTGTTAAAATTAGGGTCCCTGTTTGGGTACCCTACATATTAGGTCCCGTAATATATGAAGGACACAAAAAAACGACCAATTTTGACAACCACCCATATAGCTAGCCGCTGTTCGATCGAGAGACGACCCACATCCCGGCGTCCAAACCCTGAACCCTGAATTCCCTAAACCGCCGACACTAGCTCCTCTTGTTGAACGCTTTATAGAACCCTAAACCCTAAACCCTAAACCCTAACACTCTTCCGCTCGAATTGCAACCCGGGAGGCGGCACGAACAAGCCACAAGGCACGCCCGTGCCGAAAGTGATGGTAACCTGTTGGTGGTCGAAGTTGAAGCTTAAGATCAGGGTGCCCCTTTTAGGGGTTTGCTCTTTAAGACAGGGCCACTGTTTGGGGGTACTGAGACTACCTACTGGAAGGTTGAAGGCTCTTACCCGGAAGCAGGGTATAGCCCTTTACAAAGCATGTATTGGAGCCGCCTTAGAGCATAAACCATTAAAACCTGTAGCCATAAATACCCTGAACCCCAACGAACAAACCCCTGAGCCCGAAGGTTTAGGGGAATATGGGAGTTTCCGAAAATAGGGGACCCTAATATGGTACCCTAAATAATAGGATCCTCATTCTTATAAGGAGCCCAAAATAAGGTCCCCCTCATTTTCGGAAACTCTAAACCCTAAACCCATTATAGAACCCTTATAGATCCCTTTAAGGAACCTTTCCTTGCCTTCTACTGTAGGGGAATATGGGATTTCGGCCTCTTCGGCTGCTTTCCTCATCTGAGGATGCGGGCTCTAGGGTGTCTTTGGAGTCTTCTGACGTTTTGGGAAGGGCTCCAGCCCGAAACCCCAAATCATTATGGGAGCTTCTAGCCTTCATGCCCACGACTTACGGAGACCTGCATGTAGAATCGGTCAAAGACCTGGGATTGATTACATCTTCGGAGGGCTGTTTATCCAAGCTCACAAAAGGTAATTAAACCTTTGCAAGCATGGCAGGATGGTATAAACCCCAAAAGATTCGCGGTTCCTACTCAGCTACTAAGTTATATAGCTGCTCAGAAGCCTCTAAAGGGCATGGTAGCTTGTCTTCTTGGAATCGCAGGGCCTGAGCGTCCTCCTAATGGTTGAGGCCTTGAAGGGTTCCTGTAAGGGTTTCCATAACCTCAGAAGAGAACCTACTCGTGCACGCTAAAAGATGTCGATCAGGCCCTGTCTGGCGTTGGACATAGTTCTCCTAAACTGTTGACGAATCCTTGGACTTAGCAGCTGGAGAAACCTGGCAGCATCGCTTGGTGCCCTAAGCCCCGATCCTGCAGTTGTGCTAGCTGCGGCTTGGGCCGGGTGCCCCCTACTTCTGCTGGAGGATGTTGCGGGTAGACCTTGTGCTCAACCCATGTGGTGCGAGGACACTAGCGTAGCGCGCTGAGCACCTGGGTCTGCCTAGGAACCTACAATGCACCTTGATACTGCGGGAGGCTTCCAGCGCAAACCCACCTTCAGATTTGACCCTATGCAGGCCGAGTTCTTGACAGCTTCGCCTGGATGAACCGGACGGCAGCTGCCACCAGCAGAGTGGCCACCAAGCTAATTTCCAGGCTGTCTTCCTGTCCAAGGGTACGCTAAATCGAAGGCTGTGACTGTGGAGGGAAGCTTCATCATCCAAGTCGCCTGTAGCCTCAGAAACCAGGCATCGTCAGCATCACTACAGCATCAGATACACATATCTCGTCATGTTTGTTTAAGCCGGTGTTGTGCGAAACCTGTGCATAAACGACATAAACATGTGTATATACACATGTACATACATATGCATACACTAGTGCATTGCTGTATACATACATAGTATGAAAAGACACATTAATTTAAACTTGCTGACATGTGTATGCCTGCCTGCTGCCTGTCTGTGCAGGAGCACATCCATCCATCCAACTATTCCCACAATTGTCACAATGGTGCAAATTGAAGAAGGGTTGTCTGCAACGGCTCCTCGCCATTGCACAGTGTCATCGGATCCACATTGTCCAGCGGGTGTGAACAGGAGTGGAAGATGGAATGAATGGCCTCGGCACCCCGTGAACCCTAAGCTCCAAATCCAGCTGAGAACCCCTAGGATCCGAACCATGGCGTGGCAGCCTGGAAGCCGCGTTGTGGGGTCTGAGGCTGTTGACGGGAAAAGGCTCAAAGTTAAACGGTCGACGGATCAGGGTTCATGACCATGCTCTGCGAGCACACCCATCTTGAGTCTGACACAATCTCAACCAAGCATGCCCTGCAAGCAAGCTCCGAATCCAGGTATTATGTCCCAAGGCGCCAAAGGTGAGAGCGTTCGAGTGTATACCATGGGAAAACCTCAAAGCCATGGCTGCATTTTTTAAGGGTCCGGGCGACGCCAAGTTCGAGTTACTCAATCAGTCATTGCAAGAAGATCATCATAACTGTGCCTCGGAGAATACAACAGACTTTAGAATGTACTATATTGCGGGAATCCGCTGTCTGCTGTTGCTGTTTTCAGACGCAGGGTAACTACGAGCTACGGCTTGATGTTGGCAGTCTCGGAATTCCTAAGTCTTACAAATCGCGGCGAATGTATTTCTATTACTGCGATGGCTGCAGGGTTATAGTATAAGTTCGTATAGGTATACAGGGACTTGACGGGGAACGTTTTCTTTCGATAGTACAACTACCTAGGGACTTCGGGGTATACTGTTGGTTACTGAAAAGGAAATAAAAGACAAAAAGGAGGTACTACGGTTGATGATACAAATCCTGCATTACCTTCAGGACCCTCGACTATGGGAATTATGGTATATTTCTTATTGTGGGTAATGCAGGATTTACATCGTCAACAGTATGACGAAGGAGCCCTGGCACTTTGAAGCCAGATTTTCTCAGAAGTCCTTGCAAGGCCGCTTGGCTAAAGAAGCTATACTTGGAGGTTCATGGGAAGTTATAATAATATGGGTTATAAGTATCGTTACCCTACTTATAACCCTACTTATAACTACCCATGAACCTCCAAGTAGGGCCCAGAAGTGTTCAAGGCCAGGGTGCGTGAGCCTGTCAAGAAGCTTGAGTCCGACGTTTCAGGTTATGACTTCTCCAGTATCCTAGACGAGAAACTCATGGTAAACCTCAGGGACCATATGGGTGGTTGTCAAAATTATGGTCCCTTTTGGGGTACCCTAAATATTAGGTGCCGCATTGTAGTAAGGACCCCAAAAGGGACCCTAATATTGACAACCACCCATATGACTATACAGCAGATACCATAGCCCAAAGATGCTAAAAGTCGCCTGCCATGGGCCGGCTAAGCTCTCGTGTGGCCACGCAGCTCGTGATGGCTGTGAAAAGAGCGATCAGCGCCACCTGCGCAAGCCGGGAGGGCTACCCGTGCACCCAATTGAGAGTTTCCGAAAATAGGGGACCCTAGTATAGTACCCTAAATAGTAGGATCCTTACTATAAGGACCCCAAAAATAAGGTACCCCTAATTGTCGGAAACTCCCAATTCAATTGAAAGCGTCAAAGTAAATTTCCGGGCATGGGCTATGTACAAAGGCTCTTGCAAGGGGGGACGCAAAATCCTAAATCCTAAAGTGATGTTTTCCGTCTGGGCTACTGCAATGGCAGGAAGTCGGAAGCTCGAACCAAGTAGTGCTTTTGCTTGGGCAAAGCCTGCCCAAGGAAACGTCCATCAAATCGTTGTGAAAGAAGGACCTAAGCTCCCTATAAAGCGAGGTATACTTATCTGGGGATACTTGTGCACTAGTACAAATCATTCAGACCCCTACGTGTTTTCATGTAGCCACACCACTTGGTGGCAATATTCCTTGTGCTTCCCGGCAACCTAGGTCCTACCTGATCCCGCTCCCCATAATTAGAAGCCCCAGACCTGGCCACAGACCCTCAAATGCGAACCCTGGGCCGTAACCCCTGAAACGCTGAACCGAAAAGACCGAAAACCCTACCCCCAACTTAATTACTAGTTCAGCCTATGCCTTTATGATAAAGGGCAAGAATAGTATGCCTACAGCCTAAACCCTAAATATGCCGCGCTCCCCCACCCCCCAACCCCCCACCCCCTTGCCTCCAAAGTGACCGGCACCATCTTCCGAAAGGCACTCCCTTCAGCGCGGGCTTCTGACACCTGCATAGGATGACTAGGTGCGGAGTTCAGGGTTAAGGGTTTAAGGTTTTCGGGTTTAGGTGTTTAAGGGCTGAGGGCTTTGGAGGGCTGACTCGTTAACACGGGCCTTGTAGGGTTTGATGGGTCTTGTGGTGTTTTATGTGGCTCATTGGCTTTATACTTTATGGATTGGAACCTGAGTTTTCTTCAACGGTCCATGTACCTATATCTTGTATGCCTTTATCTTGAAGTGTATTTACAGTCCATGAGGCAAAGCATCATCATATACTATACAAGTAGAAGGATCCTTGTGGACAGGGATCCGGGAATCCAATAGCCCACCGCGGGCTAGGCGATTCGTAGAATAAGGACTTACGGTATAAGACTTTCAGCGCTTATACTCCGCATACCAGTCCGGGGCAGATGATAAAGAATCCATGGGCTTCATGGGCTTACAGTAGAAGCCCAAAAGTTGGAAACCCAATAGCCTCGATCCTTAAGAGTAATGTATAGGGATTCCCAGCACTATTTGGCCTTAATTCGGGTTTCCAACTTTATGGGGTTTACTGTACTTGTTTGCTGAAGATGACGTCCGAGCCGTCAGGAGCCAACTTTGGGGAGATACAGAGACAGATACCTCATCATCATAGCGATAGGGCTGAAATCAAGATTAGGTGCTGATGACTGCCACTACATACCAAAGACATAGCTGGGCTGAATACTTCGATTTAGCTAACCTGAGAAGAACCGACTTGCATGTCATTGGTGAAACATCATTCCTGCGTTGAAATTTCGAACGTCAAGATGCAACTGTACAATTCTTCCTTCGTCCCCTACAAGTTGGGGAAGTCACCGCGCTGCGCCTTCATGTTCAAGTGCACGAACAGCGCTCCGACCCATCCACCAACACAACCTGAATCTCTGCGTGGAAGCGTGGAACCAAGCTCGGGCTCCCTACTTGGAGGGTCGGCGACTTAGTAGGTAGTAAGTAGACTTATAAGTACCCGAAAAGGGACCCTAATTGGGGTTATGGTACTTAGAAGTCCCTAAAATAACTAGTTCCTAACTCCCCGACCCTCCAAGTATCTCAATCCGCCCTGTACGCACAGTATGCACGCAGGCAGGCATATGAAACATGTATATCCCGAAGCAGTGGCAGAAATAGAGGGAACGCCTCGATGTCGCATCCCGATCTACTCAACGCCCGTTGAACACACTAGAGCTAGATCTCACTTCAGCTCAAACTCAGGCATAGGTTCCGGTAGAAGCTTCAGTAAACCAACTGAGAGGGTCCACATACCAACATAGGTTCTTAGTCTGAGTATATAGGATAACGACTGTACTTGCAGCATATACTGTGGAGGCCCAACTCCCTGCTTGGAGGGTCGGGGGACTTAGTAACTGGTTATTTTAGGGACTTTTAAGTACCATAACCCCAATTGGGGTCCCTTATAAGGTACTTCTGCGTCTACTTACTACCTAATTACTAAGTCCCCCGACCCTCCAAGTAGCTATCTGCGAAGAAACTACTCTGTTGCTTCGACCCTGTCGGAGTCTGATTTCTGGGTTACTACCTATAGTCTGGATTCTAGTTCCTTTGAAAAAGGTGGTGAATTATGTTAGGGATCGTTTATAGGATCCTAAAGGAAAAGAAGCAACTACAACGGAGACTGTAGGTAATATTCGGGGTTGGCACCAATCGTAACCCGTCACCAACCCGATCCTCGAAGAAGCCCTGAGACCCCGGCACGAAACTGCGTCTAAAGGGAACTCCAGAAAGTTGGAATATGGATTAATGGTAGGATCCCCTATAATTTACCTTAAAGGGGTTACGATAATGATGTTCCAACTTTCTGGCTTCTACTATAGGGGAATCCCAGAGCATACGACGCGATGATGTAAAGCATGTGTTTGCGGACCCGTGCAAGGCAGGAGAGCTTCTACAAGGCCACACGCCCCAGAATGAAGACCAATGCTGGCCCAGGATTCTTCAGGTGCACCTTACCGAGAATCCCGAATCCGCGGCTAGAGCAGCCAAGGCAATTCAACAAAGAGCTATGCTAGTTCGGGGTCATTGCTATGCTCTGCTCCTAAACCGAGAGAGACATAAAGTTCCCTCATCCCTCATCCCTCAATCAAAAACTCTGCTCCAAGCCGAGGAGCCCATCAACAGAAACAAGGGGTACTCAACCCAGGAAGGGCGCTGATTGTACTGCCTGCCGTCAGCAATTCAGGACTCTTGGGTCGGAGTTTCGGATTTATCTGAGGGGTTTGAGGTTTTGGCCGGTATGCGTACGGGATTAGGAATCCTGAAGTTTCGAGCTTTTGCTCAATCCGTCTCCCTCGCTGTCTCTGTCTCTCTCTTGCTTGCTTGCTTGCTTGCCGGGCGTTTGGGTTGAGGGAAGCAAGTTCCCCTCCCCCTGCGTGCGAGCGCTAAGAATGTGTTCGTCTCAGGTATGTCGATGTGAAACTTGACTGTGATCCCCGACTCCCCACCCCTTTGCACCCTGTCTCTCTCTCCCTCTCTCTGTCTCGCTCGTTGTCTTGGAGCCATCACTGCCTCAACCACCTGGTTTCGCCACTATGGGGCTAATTCGGGCATTTGAGCTGTGGGGGTTTAGGGATTGGCCTCAGGGTTTTGAGATAACCCAACCTCTGGCAACGGTGGGCTGTAATATAGGGACCTTAATAATTAGAATAGAGTTTTGGGGGCCCATTATACTAGGATTATAATAAGGAACCCCCAACATGGTATTGGTAATAAGGAACCCCGAACATGGTATTGGTAATTATTTAAGCCCCTATATGAACGACTCCTGCAGGTGCCGAACAAGCTCCCAGATCTTGGGGCCTCTGAGTAATGTGTATACTTGGAGGCTCATGGGTAGCTATAAGTGGCTGGAAAAGTTCCCTAATGTGGGTTATAAGTATACTTACGCTACATATAACCCTACTTATAAAATATAACTACCATGAACGTCCAAGTAGACCTTAAACAACAAATCCTGAACTGGAAGCTTACACCAAGAAGGGAAGCAACTCTGACTCGTAAACCGAAAACATGACCCTAAATCCTAGCCCACCGAAACCCTTTTGCAATACCCCTAAACCCTAAACCGACAGCTTCCGAGAAAAAATAAAGAAGGTTTTTGACCCTCGCAACGCGCAACAGGCAGGCAAGGCTCACTACAACTGGGTTCAGACACGAAACTACACCAGGCAGCACAAAGTGAGGAGTCCAAAAAGGTACCCAACATGAGTGCTAAGGACATCTAAAAGACTAAGACACGAAAACCTCACTTCGAAGGCTTAGGAATGCGGACGTCCGGGGGCGTGCTTTAGAGCTGTAACAGCTAATAGCAGTCAGCCCTAGCACTGCCCTAACCTTGGATATGGGCACAGCTTGGAGTACCGTTCGGAGGCATATTCAACATATAGTTATATGAGGACTGACAGTCTTGCTAATTCAAACGCGGCCTCTATACAGTATGCCGCAAAGCCTCACGCGGCGCAAGGCCGTGCGAAAAACTTTTGGCCAAGCCACACGTCGAAAAGAGTCAACTTCCCAGTTCCCAGAGGATCGTACCTGAGCTTACATTGGTTTAAGGTTTTAGATACTTACTACCTCAAGGAACAGCTCCAAACCAAGCATGATGGAAAAGAAGGCTCTCGAAACACACGGGGTGAGCACAGATTAACTTTAATTCGCGTAGATTCTGGGGATTGAGTGGGATGATCCGTCAAGATGTGACCAGCTGCCCATTTGCACTAGTATTATGCTCTGAACTGAGAACTATAATGATGCTGAGCCATCATGTGGGTGGTTGTCAAAATTATGGTCCTTTCTTCTACAAAAGGCTTCACCGTCAACGAGGAAGCTACCCAAGTCCGAAAGCCTTTATCAACCGGGATTTAGGTAGTGACCGCAGAAATACACACAACCGCTCATTCAAGCATCACTCGCTTCACCCTATGTCGCCGAAGCTCACTTTGCCTCTCGCTTCACCTCATGTTCGCTCTCTTCACCTCTCACACACACACACACACACCACTAATACATGCCGCCACGTTGCCAAGCAAGCGTAAGTGCCGCTACTACAGCAGCCTGGGGCTAGTTTCGCAGTGAAACAGAGCGCAGGGCTTTCATTAAGTTTCAGTCTTCTGAGAAGGGATGTGACAAGTCTACTGACCTATGGGATGCTCGGGGGCTGTAGGGGATCCTGGGAAATAGGGCCCAGTCCTGGGGGAAGGCTTTGAAGAGTCAGGTTCTTGGTGCGAAGTTATTCTGATCCTTCTGGGCCAAAGTCTACATGGATGCAAGCGCGTGGACAGTCGGAGTGCAGGGGACTTTCCTCTCATGCCCCACTGCTTGAGGCCTAAGGAGTTTATGATGAGGAGTTCCCTAACGCGGGTCGCAAGTCTTCAAATGGCCAATATCTACAACATTCCACAACTGCGCCCCTTCCACCCACACCTGCTGAAAGGACCGAAGCCAGCACTTCCAAGGACGGATGCCCAAGCTGCGAAGAATGCCCGGATCATCGTCGATCTGGGAAACATGGTTGAGACCTCTGCAACGAAGTGCAAACTCCGTGGCTTCCTTACCTATAGTCTCCATTGTAGTTCCTTTTTGTGGTTAACCAGTTTTATGGTTAGGACCCTATAATGGTTAGGACCCTATAGTAAAGATTTTCGTTAACCAAAAAAAGGAACTACAATGGAGGCTATAGGTAGATCCTGAGAATGGGTGAAACACTGCCGTGGCTTCAAAAGAAGATGCTCCCGTAGCTGAAAGCTTCCTTCCCAATCAAGGTTGTAGCGGACCTGGCCACCCGTACGGTTGATAAAATAAATCCTGCATTACCTTAAGGACCCTAGCCCAAGACTATGGGAACTGTGGCATAATCATTCCTTATTATGGGAAATGCAGGATTTATATCATCAGCCGTATCATGTCTAAGATGCCTTATAAGCCTGAATCTAGCAGCGAGTCGAATGGGAGAATCCTGCAACATGGTGCTGCAACTCCCGCTCCGGCGATCACTATCTCCAGCACCATAAGGTTTCGGGTTTAGGGTTTACGGTTAGGGTTTAGGGTTTTCGCCGACAGCTGTAGTGGGTTTCGGGCCTAGAGCCTAGCTTTACTCGCATGGACAGTTCTCTCGTCAGTTTAGTTGTTCTCTTCTGCACGCAGCAAGCAGCATACCAACTATCCGAATCAGCCTGAGCCTTATGCCCTAAACTGCCCTTTTATACCTGGACTACGCATAAACTGCCCTAAACCCGATTCCTACCTCCCTTTTTGCAAAAGCTCCCAGAATCCGCGGAAGCTTCAACTCCCTGCTTTTTGCCTCCTCGTAGGAGAAGAGGACGCCGCCCACCGGGGCCCCGAAAGCCACAGAGACACCTTGCTTCTTTCAAGTTGGGAATGGGAAACGAGACATAAACACATAAATGATAATGTATGTGTGTGTGTGTATGTATAAATGTATATGTAATATGTGTAGATTATTTGTGTATATACAGGCATGTATGGATGGGAGCTTGAGAAAAGTCAGTTTAGGGCTTGGGGTGCAGGGGCCCGAATGTAGAATCCTAAACAGTTGGATCCCTATTTCAAGGTCCCCAAGTTCTTGCTTCGCGTGATTCGAAAGGGCTCGAATTTAACGAGCTGCCCATACAGCTCGGACCTTCCACAGGGCTTCCGATCCCGTACCGAAATTTCACAAAATGGCACTGACAGTTGCAAGCTGCGAGAAGGGATTCTATCTTGCCACGCTGTCGTGCTACTGGTGATTGTTCGTTCAAGCCCTCCTCCGAAATCCTAAACAGAAACGAAGCTGGCATCAAGGCACTAAGGTTGACATGCCGTGGACCCCTTGACTAGAGCGGCCTGACGACATCACCGAAAGTCCCAACTATGCCGCAGATGGGCAGTGACAGGTTGTACTACAGAAGCCTGAATAATCGCCTACATTATTCCTGAAGATTCCTACTATATCTCCCCAAAACCCATTGATTATCAAAACGTTAAACCTTTCATTTCTGGTAGCAATATCTCCCCAAAGCCCATTAATTATCAAAATGTTAGACCTTTCACTTCTGGTAGTAATATATTAACCCCAAAAGGCAGCAACGAAGCCTCAGACCTGAACTTGCTACGTCTAATAAGCCATTCCCAGCCCCGGCTCTACTCCCGAAAAGCCCTAAACCCTAAACCAAAAAAACAGACAAGCATATACCCCAAAGCCCATCCTCAACCCTAAGAGCTTTGAGCTCCCTTCTCTTCGCGGTGGAGCACCTGCTGCGCTGGCCACACTCAGCAGCTCGCGGCGTCGACCCTCGTTTGCCTGATCTCCGTAAGTTTTAGGCCTTAGGGTCTGTGGCTTGGGGAAGGCTTCATGTTTGAAGTGGCTTATCAAAGAATCCAAAGGCTCTAGGCTAAGGCAAGGCGAGGCCAAGGGCGGGAGCACCTGTTTGGGGTGTTGGGATTGGGGCATTGGGATGCACTGGGTCAGGGGCCCAAAGCAAGAACAAATATCGCGCACACGAACTGCTGGTGTGTGCTCAAATCCCGGATGCCCCGCCAGCCCGAAGAGGATTCTCAAAAGGACCGCAAGAGTGACAAGACCCAAGCAAATGCCAAGTCATTAATAGCGACATCTAGCACACCGTTCGGAACGACAACCACAAGCACCACCACCACACCACCACACCGCCGCCGCCACCACCACCGCGCCGCGCCGCCACTGCCGCAGCAACAGCAGCAACAACAGCTGCTGCTGCTGCTGCTATTGCTACTGCTACTGCTACTGCTACTGCTACTGCTACTGCCACCGCCAGCTGCAGCTACTGCCACAGGCAGTGTTGCTTCTATACTGCTGCTGCTGCTGCCACTGCGGCTGACAGCTACAACAACTGCCACGGCTGCTGCCACTGCTACTCCTGTTGCTCTGCTAGTGCTACTGCCGTTACCACTTCAGACTACCACTTCTACTGCTTCTGCAACTACTGCAACCACTACCACTACGACAACAACTACTACTACCACCACTACGACGACGACTGCGACGACGACTACGACTACGACTACTACGACGACGACGAATAAACATACTGCTGCTAGTGGTAGCTCGATACTTCTACCACGACGACGACTACTACCACTGTTGCTCGTCACCTACTGCCACGACGACGGCGACTACCAACTACTACATGCAGCTTGTCGAGACGCTTACCGCCACCGTGGCTACTATGCCTACTGCCACGACGACGACTACTACCAACTGCAGGCAGCTGGGCTCATGGCACATGCTGGTGGCACTTGCAAGGCTGCTACTGGCTGGCAGTCAGCATCATGAGCAGCAAGTGACTTTTCAACGTAAAAGAACAAACAATCTGAATCTCGATTCCAGGCTCGGAGTATCTGTCGAACCATTGGCTACAGACATTTGCCCAGCAGCACGCCTGGGCTGGGTCCCAAACAACGGATCTCAGCGTCTGAAGGGCTACTATACGGCTCGGACAAATTCGTAATACGAATCGAGGGTTTCGTTTCCTCAACTAAGTGTAATTCCCCACTCTAATCTAGTTTCGAAGGCGCCTATATGACCGACTTCTGAGGTTTCCCACCTCGCAACTCGCACTGCTGGCAGATGACGTCTCAGGGAGTGCAGGGTTTAGGGTTATAGGCTTTAGGGCCTTAGGGTTTTCAATTGCAGCAAGTTGGGGTACAGGTTGGGGTTCTTCTAGGGGTTTAATTATACGGCTTGTATATGTTTATCAACTGGCTTTGCAACGTCCCAATTTCTCCACGCCCTGAGCTCCAAGTCGCTCATAATACGTGTATTCAAAATCTTGGACCTCCAGGTTCTCCCGAAGGGTCCATGTACTCATATAGTATATACATTGGCCCTAAAGTACTCCATACATAGGTTACATTGGGCCCAAAGTATATGCTATATGGGTACATGGACCCTTAGGGTTCTGGAAGCTTCAATGCAGTGAGTATGCTTCGAAGCACGCACTTGGAACAGGGGCCCGGGAGGTTGCTTCGGACTTCTTCAAGTTAAGTGAGCTTCTTGGGGTTTGCCGCGAAGCCCTTCTCCAAGAAGCTCATTTCAGGCAAGAGGCAATGTGCACGGTCCTCGGGTTGGGTCGAGTTTGGCTTCGGTCTGGAATTCAGGTGTTTGGGGGTTTCTGAGTGAGCTTGGACCCGTAAATTCCGCATAAGTGCAGTGCAAAATATCTTTCACAATGCAACGTTAACATTACCTATGATCTCTATTGTAGTTCGCTTCTTCGTCTAATATCCATGAGCCCCACTATTTTACATTCCCTCAACTCGGTTAACCCACAAGGAATGCTAGGTACATGGCCTTGCACTTGGGACACGGACGAAGCCCCGACACCGAATCACGGATCTATCAATGTCACTTGGCTCCAAGGGTAAAAGGAGGGACCCTTAATAAGGACCCCTAGGTATATACCCTTATTATAGCCATTATATAGCCGATTATAGGGTAGAGGTCCCCGTTAAGGGGTCCGTCCTTTTCCCCTTTGATTGGCCTGTGCTCATTTTGCTTCAGGACCGACGTCGGATATGTCTTACACTTCTGCCCGGTTCCGTGTGTATCTATGGTCTCCATTGTAGTTCCTTTTTTGGTATGACCAATTATATATTAAGAGTCCAGGAACTACAATGGAGACTACAGGTATGCTGCTAGGATAGAGCTAAGCTTCAGGCCGAGACCTTAAGCCCCGATTCTCAAACCCTTTACGAAGGCCATGCTCGCTTGAAGGAGGCCTCGCCCTGCTTCCGAATGCCTTAAGCCGTCGGGTTCATAGGGTTGAGGGTTAAGTGTTGGGGTTAAGGGTTTAGGCATTACGTTTTGAATGGTCTTGGACTCGGGGTTAACGGTTGAGACAGTAGAAATGAGCTCACTTCTGCAGCTCATTAGAGAGACCCAAGGTTAACATTTGGGAATCGGTAGGGCCCAACAAGGTTCCTCCAACACTAAGTTAGGGTTTCGAAACGAATACTACTTTAAGCGTATATTCTGCTCTACATATCATAAGGGACCCCCAAATAGCATTAGTAGTGGCTATTTCGGCCCCTATAGTAACATATTAAGCAACCCCCAAATAGTATCGGTAGTAGTTACTTCGGCCCCGATTGGTAGATGAAGAAACCCGCCACAAATAGTGTTGTAGCTGTTTAAGCTCGTAAAATAGTATATCAAGGAACCGCCCCCCCCTCAAAAAAAAGTACTTTAGGCCATAACCCCCAAACTCTTAAGCCTTAAACCCTAAAAGCTCTAAACCTTTCGAGAGGTACTGTAACTATTTCGCCCGCTATTTTGAGTCCTTCTGTTGATGATATAAATCCTGCATGACCCGTAATAAGGAATATACAATAATTCCCATAGATTAAGGGTCCTTAAGGTAGTGCAGGATTTATACCATCAACCCTAAACCCTAAAACCCTATAGATCCCTTAAAGGAAGCCCTTAAAGGTACCCCTATAGATCCCTTTAAAGGAACCCTAGGACTTATATCATCAACCGTTGCAGCAAAGCCTCGGCCCCTCTTTGCCCAATGCCATGCCCGAGGAGACTGAGAGCATCAGACCAAGAACCTCTCAGGTTTACCTTAAGCTACCATAACCGACTTTTTGTAGGTTCAAAATATAAACTCCAATATGGAATTTATAGGGACCCTACTTTTTGTAGGTTTTGGTAGGTTAAGGTACAGTAGAAGCCAGAAAGTTGGAACATGGCTTTAGGAGGATTGATGCTAGGATCCCTTATACTTTACCTTATGGTCATGAGGAGTCTAGTGTTCCAAGTTTCTGGCTTCTACTATAGGGTTTTAGGGTGTAGGGCTTAAGGGCTCAGGGGTTATGTAGGGGCCTGAAATATTTATCCCAATGCTATCTGGGCCTGGGGGGTTCCTTCTTTGAGTATTGTAGTAATACACCCGCAAAGCCCTGTTCTTATTTTTACGGCCCCTGTATTTTGGGATCTCTGAAAGAAGGCTTGAGGTGCTAGGGGTTTAGGGAGCAGACATCCAAGAAGGACAGTTTCCCACAGTACGCCAGACAAGGTTTGGGGTCCATAAAGTTACCCTGGAAGCATCTAAAGCCTCGCGGATCAGAACATGTAAGTAGTACCTGCTGCGACTGGGGGCGCGGGACATCTTGCATCGACCTATTGTTTTGCCTCCCCTGGCTAGGACGAACCTACGATGCAGGGTCTGACGTCTGGCTCATACAAAGACTGTACATGCGGGGGCAAGCCTTGGCGACTACCGTCATCGCTTTTCACGGGCTCGATTCAACTGAGCTCCCCTTGGCACCGACAGCCAGAATCATAATGAACAACAGTCATAAACCCAAAATCCACGATAAGACCCAAGCAGAAGGAAGAAGACACTCAAGTGTGGATTCAAGCCGTCACAAACTGTTCAGGGCTCTGGGGTGATAATTTCGGGGCTGCTTGATGTGGGGCGGTTGAATGCATGGTGGGGTCCCGTGGTTGAGGATGCACAACAAGGGCGTCAACCCTGAACCCTCAACCCTAATTCCTACCAAATGCCCGGCCTTGACAATGAGAGTTCGCAGGGACAGCACATCTTTCCTCGGCAAGAAGAGATGTGAAACACTGGAAATATAGCTCATCATCCGTAATGGTAATGGTCGTACACATTGACGACAATGGAAAATCAATGAGGGAACCGAGTTCACAGATCACAGGTTCGCCCAGCAGCGAAGAGGAGCTATCATGAAGGCCTTAGACATGTTGCGCAAACAAGAGCTACGGTCCTCAAGCCTAAACCTCACATCGTCTTCGCGAACTGCTTCAGAAACCATTGCAGTTTCGAACTTCGCCCCTAAACCCTAAACCCAGACTCCAACAGCCTCACACCCGATGAATCTCAACTCAACATCCCCGAGCCCTAGATAGCCAAATCCCCCACAGGTCCGCAAAATATATACAGGTTCCCACAACCGTTTGCCCATCAAGCCTAAAACCATCAAAAGTACACGTGCCAGGCGGCTGAGTTCTGAACAACATTATGGACCAAACGGACTAGTAGTCGGGTATACCGAATTCTATCAAAACCAAATTCCCATGAACTCCGTACAGACACCCTTGAACTGTGAAACCACTTGCTAAAATCCTACTGAGCTCTTGTATACCCCTCCTCCGCTCTCAAAAAGCCCCTTATAACTTATAACCCCTAAACCTCTAAACCCATTCCTTAGCCTTATCAATACGACAACCCCTAAACTCGGAACCCTAAGCCTCCCCCCTCCCCCCGCCCTCTCAAAAAAAGGCCTCCTCTCTCTCAAACCAAGGCCTACCAGGAATACGAGAGTCATGACGAATCCCCCGAGGATGGTCTTCCTGGAAAGGAGGGAGCGCTTTGGCTTTAGAGCTCAGGGTTCAGGGGTGTAGGGTGGTGGTTTAGGCTTTCGAGCTTAGGGGATTGCGGGTTCCTGAGAGCGCCTTGTTACAATTCTAGTCTAAAGGGTCCCAGAACCCTCTTCTAATTATGGCCCCTGTGTTACTGGTATTGATGCCTCTCTTCCGATCTGGGCCATGCCAAGCCTTTGTTCTGGGTTTCTGGGATTGGGAGGGATTAAGGTGACTAGGATTTTAAGGTAGCGGCTCTTTTTAATGAAGCTTCCAGAATGTATTTCCTTTATGCTACGGGAGTTTGTCTGGTTCTGCCATCTGGTTCAAGAACAATACGAGGATAACTCGCAGTTAGTCCTTGTTCCTCATTACTATACACCCCTTAGAACCATAATAAACATAATGTAGTCAATAATATTCTCTTGGGTTTTATATAAACAAATATAAAGAGGAGACCATCGATCATGGTTACTTACAGTCGGTCCGGTAACTGGGACCCAAAGGCGCCACTGGCATTCGGGGCTGTCGGTTTCCGGTGTTACTCCCAGAGACTCCAATAGCCCTGAATTAAGGAATATACCTTAATTCATCTTTGGGATCCTACTTAAGGAATAGACCTTACATCATTGGAGTCTCTGGGCGGATGGGACGGGAGCTTCGTAATCGTCGTAATCCTTTCGCAACTTTCGCACCTAGAGGTTTTGAGGTTTTCGGGTGAAAGCTTTCTCTTTTCCCGGAGAAGGGCATTCAAAGGTAGCTGTTATTAGTGTGGGGGGCTTCCGGATCTTGCCCGCTACACGTATTAAGAAACTAACGAACACTAGTTCTAAACATCAAGCTCGTGAGAATGGGAGACTCACATGTGGGAGACCGTGGAGTCGAGAAATGCAGTCGTGGAGTTGAGTAACACACGCTATTCAGCCGATATCGACTGGCTATCGAATGATACTAGGTCTCGTTGGTGATAATTAGCGGCTCTTCGCGAAGGGCGGGGTGCTGCATTGCAAAACCTCGACGCCTTCTACAAAACGTACTGCAGAGCGCTGCACACTGCACAACTCAAGAGTAGCTCCACACAACCACGATCCCGCAAGGAACCAACATTCAGCGGAACATGTCCCAAAACCAAACACCGAATCCCCTCTAAGCACAACCTCGCCCCACAGAACCTGCCTTTTTGGGGGTGACCTTCGGGAATCATGGGGCATATACCCAACCTGGTACAGTAGGGTTCCACATGGTTTCTAGAGATCTAGCACAAGTGTCGAAATCTCTAGACCCCAACAACAACCCCACAAACAACCTGCCTTCTAGGGTTCCGTATCCTAATTTTCATGTGTGTATACATATATATATATATATATATACATGCCCTTGAAAATAGCTCAATGTCCAGGTTTTTACTTGTAGCAGGTAAACCCTAAACTACAACACCCTGAACCCCAGCCGAGGATCACTTCTGGGATGCCACTGCCACGCGCAGTCGGCGCAAAGACCTGCAAGCTCCCTGCGCTCTGTACCCATGGGCCCCATTTGAGGGTTCATGTTTAGAAACCTATAGGGTAATCCCAAAAAAGGAACTACTACGGGGCCTAATTATGGGTTTAGGGGGCTGTGCGCTCCTTAAACCCGCTATGAATTGAAATTGCAAGGTCTGGCCGACGACAACTCACTCTCGGCCTAACATGAAGAACCCTGATGTATATAACACCAGACCAGCATAGGGCTTCCCGAGTCCGATGAGGTGAAGATTTACGTCATCGGGGTTGTAGGGAGAGGCTGCAGAGCTCTCTAGCTGCTCCAGCTCTCTGTCAAGTCGTCTCTTCTCACCTTAAAAATCGTATAAGAACATTTTCGTATAACATGATACATCTACAGGCAAACACAAAACAACCAACCAAGCATACATTCATACATACACACATAAGTACATGGACACACACACACACGCATGCATACAACACCTGTGCATACACGGACAGATGCACATGCAACACAGACATACACACATGCATGTAAACATACATGCACGTATGCAATAATTGTACAAACACAAACACAAACACATCTACATGCTCATGTACATACACACAAATACATACATACATACATACATGCATACATACATACATTAATACATACATACATACATACGTACATACATACATATAAACACACACATGCATGCGTACATACGTGCGTGCATGCATGACACACATATGCGTACGTGCACGAGTGCATGCACACGTAGCTGAACGATGACTCCACTCCTAGTCCCAACAAACTTCTGCATGTCTACACATACACATCGTGTACATGTATGATCATGTATGAATACATGCTACCATATGTGCATGCATACATACATTGATGTACGTAACATAGTATGATTACATTATGTGTTTATTGAGATTGTATATACACATTATATAAATATGTGTATATATATATATATATGTATGTATGTATGTATGTATGTATGTATGTGTATATATATATATATATACATGTAACCCTATGTGGTATACATGTTTGTATGCCTGCTATACACATGTCAAAACCCATTCTGTGCTTGGAGTCTGGGAGGCGAAGTGCATCCACAGTACATGCAGGACCAGAGGTCCAGAGCAGTTTCTAAACGGGGTTCGGGGTTGTTAGGGTTTTAGGGCAGTTAAGGGATTTAGGGCTCCTTTTTAACTATGAGGGTTTAGAGGTTTAGGATGTAGGGGTTCGGGGGTTCAGAGCAGTTTAGGGGTTAGGATTTATTTAGGGCGCAGGATCTTCGGGCTGTTTTCAGGAGTTTCTTTCCCGGCCCTTGAAAGCCCCCGTAAGTGCGAGAGACCCATTTAACACCATACCCCCCACTTGGAGGGTCGGGGGACTTAGTAACTGGTTATTTTAGGGACTTATAAGTACCATAACCCCAATTAGGGTCCCTTTTCGGGTACTTATAAGTCTACTTACTAAGTCCCCCGACCCTCCAAGAAGTTCCCACGTCCCGCCTTCACCAGCATCGCGGATGCGGTGGCAAACAGAACGCCGACCCCGGCGTAGGCAAGAAATCCGCGGAAGTTTGCCTGGTGCTTCGGTCTTAGAGGCGTTCTACTATTATCACTACGAGTATTAGTACATTTTTGGTTCGGGGCTTAGGTTCAGGGCCAGGGTCTGGGATTTAGGGCGAATAAAATCCATGACCGTATGGGTACCTCGCCTGCACCTACCCATGCAAACGACGAAAAGCTGGGGCTCGAGTCCATCTTGCAGATTCAACGCAAGAAAAGCCGCATAAGCTAACATGCTCCGCTCATCCCTAAACCACCGCTCCATGAACCAGGCCACCTAACTTCACCCACACGCCGTGCGAATCAACGACTTGCAGCAACAGCCAAGACGACAACCACCACCAGTAGGTCCGCAGTCACCCTCGATGTGCGACGACAGTGACGATAGCATCAGCAGCAGCAACAACAACAGCAGCAATGAGAACAACTGCACCAAGCACTGGGAACACACCATCAAAAATCAAGAACATGAAGAGGAAGAAAACGAAAAGGAAGAGCAAGAACAGCAGTAGCAGTAGTAACTGCTGTGGCAGTCGCAGCAGTCGCGCCGACAGCAGGAATTGGAGTAGCAATCGTGGTCGTACTGGCAGCAGTAGTGGCAGTACAGTGGAAGGAGGAGGAGCAGCAGAAGCAGTAGCAGCCAACCACTCTCAATACTTGCTACTCAGTAGCAAGTATTGAGAGTGGTTGTAGTCGCGTAGCCGTAGAAGTCGTAGTAGTAGTGGTAGTAGTAGTGGTAATAGCGTTGGTAATAGCAGCAGTACAATATTAGTTGAGTCCTGAGCATATCAGCAGGAGCACTACCAGCGGCATCATCAATATCATTGTTGTGGCACCAAAGAACAGCCCTAAAAGACCGAATCTCTAGGACCTCAAAAAGTCGTCGCCCCAGCCAAATCCTAAACCTTTAACGGGTTGAGAAGAGAGTGGGGGCCAGCCTCGACGCAGCAAAAACCCTAAACCCCGAATCCCAAACCCCTAAACCTCTATATGCATACCTAAACCTAAACCCCTATATAAACCCCTAAACCTCTATATAAACCCCTAAACCACTATATAAATCCGTAAACCCCTATATAAACCCCGAAAACCCCAAACCCAAAGAAGCCTCCCACGGGCCATCTTTGCCGGCTGCTTCAGACCAAGCGCTCCAGGGAGCGCCGAGGCCTTCGCACTTTGAGTTCCAAGAGACTCGGAAATCTCCCCTTAATTAAGGGTTCCTGATAAAGGGATCCTTAAGGGGATCTACAGGGTTTAGGGTATTAGGGTTCCTTTGAGGGATCTATAATCGATCTATAGGGGGTAAGAGTTCCCAGAGACTCGGACATCTCCCGCCTTTGACTAAGGAATACTCAGGGTTCCTTAAAGGGATCTGTAGGGGATCTATAAGGGATCTATAGGGTTCCTTAGAGGGTTCCGGTTCCTTTAAGGGTTCCTTAAAGGGTTCCTTAAAAGGATCTATATAGGGTTTGGGGTACCCAGAGTCTTCAATTTCCCCCTTCGTTTAAGGAATATATACTTAGGTTTCCTTTGAAGGATATACAGGGTTTAAGGTTAAGGCTTTAATTACCGAATATGCTTTAGGGCTCCTTTAAGGGATCTATAGGGTTTAGGGTTTAGGGCACCCAGAGACTCCAACATCCCTTAGTTACGGAATATGCCTTAGGGTTCCTGAAAGGGTTCCTTAAAGGGATCTGCAAGGGTTCTATTACACGGGACTAAGGAAGATGGCCTTAGGTTTTAACAGGTCCCCTATTATGATTTAAAATATATCCCTTGATTAAAGAATACCTAGGGTTCCTTCAAGGGATCTATAGGGTCTAGGGTTTCTGGTACCCAGAGACTCCAGAGGAATATGTCCCAAAAAGTAGCAGGATCCCTAATCTGATGATCTAAAGTATATTCCTTTATTAAGGGATGGAGTCTCTGGGTTGAGTTCGTGGAGGTACTGATTGATCTCCTCATTGTTCTCATGACTATTTTTGGCATTGTTGCGTTTCATACAACAATACAGACTACGACGACGAGTACTGGTGCTGTTATGCGTTTGATAGCGTGACTACTCGCTGTTGTCTTACGGTCTCGGAAGGATGTTACGTGCAGGAGTGGCTTGGCGGAGGATCTGCTTTCGTGTTGTGTTCTGCCAAGGTGTCCGTGCCTTGCAATTTAGCAGAAGATTTCAGAAAGGACTGTTGTGGCACGGGAACATGCGGTAGTTCTGAAGGGTCTACTGTCCTGATATCCAGCCACCGCAGATATTTCTATGCATTTCGCATCGTATCCCTCTGGCTTGGGGTTTAAGACTTGTATGTATACGAGGATATCGTATAGAGCTGAGCTGAGCACACTACCTCGGCATCCATAACCAGAATTAGCATGACATTCTAGCGCTTGCAAAACCCTAAAACGAAAAAAGCAGACCCGACCCTGACCGTAAACCCCCAAACCCTAAACCCCTAAGCCCTAAACCCCCCCAAACCCCAAAACCCTAAACCCCTAAGCCCTAAACCCCCCCAAACCCCCAAACCCTACACCCCTAAGCCATAAACACCCCCAAACCCCAAAACCCTAAACCCCTAAGCCCTAAACCCCCCCAAACCCCCAAACCATACACCCCTAAGCCCTAAACCCCCCCAAACCCCAAAACCCTAAAGCCCTAAGCCTCCGAGCCCGAACCCTCGGACCGGCCTTCCAGACTGTCGGGATGGCTATACCTGTCGGTTGGTGCTTAAAGGTTTAGGGGTTTGGGATTCTTGCGGTTTGGAGTTTAAGGGATTAGGGGTTCAGGGGGTTTGGGGTTGAAGGGTTCAGGGGTTTGGGGTTTAAGGGCTTAGGGGCTAATGGTTTAGGGTTTTGGGGTTTGGAGATTAGGCTTCGTGCGGTGGCGGGGAGGAGGCTAGGGTGAATGATCTCGGGTCCAGGCGAAGGACATCTGTATTTATTCCACATCCGAACGATAACTGCAAGGAGTGTCGTTAGGAAGAACCGGGGAGTGGACCCCTAGAGAGATACCTATGACAGGAGCAGGTCGCCACCGGACCTTCGCGGACTCAGCCGTTAGGATTAGAATTCATTTAGGGGCTCGGGTGCTTATTAGGGCTGGCTGGCTTAGCGTTGCTTCGGGCTTAGGAAGTCAAGGCTTGAAGCCGGCTCAAGACGAATACGACCTGCTTAACTGCGACCCTCGCAACCCCAATGTTGGTTCGACTCAACTGCACCAGCGGCCTAGAGCCATAGCACCGCCAAAATGCTAAAACCCAGACCTAGGTCTAAGCCCCTACAGTAGACTCGAAGCCTGCACCCCAAACAAAAGAACCCTAAACTCCGGTTGCTAAGCCAGCAAGAATGGGGTTACCCAAAGGGTCCATGTACCCAAATAGTACATATATACAGTTATATACATTATATACACATCATCTACGCTGGCCCCAATGTACCTATATAGGGACTACTTTAATGCGCTCGTATAGACTATATAGGAAAATGTACCCCTAGGGTTACGTGTGTGCAGACCCCTAATTATTCAGCCTCCTGTCATTCAAGGGGAGGTTGCTTAGGGGGGGCGTGGGGGTCGGCAGCAATCTAGGATACTCAGAAAACGGTTTTGGTGCAAATTTTACTGCAAATATCATGAGGAACACCAAAATTGTATAGGTAGTTATGTTGGCCTCTGTATTATACTTGTTTGGGTGAACGAGGATTCCCAGCCTTTTGGTGCCTGCTGTGCTGAAGCCTTCCAGCCCTTACCTGTCCTGACCATAGCCACGACAAAAAACACCAGCAAACTAGGATTTTGGGTTCTTGCTAAGGGGTTTAAGCTAAGCTACCATATCATACTAAGGAAACCATGTGATTTACTACAGATCCCAATTATGGCAACTTTTTCAGCATGGGCTTGAATTATGGTAATTTAATAGCTAAACCCCTTAACAAGAACCCAGGAGTTACAACCCAGCCGGAATGTCTAGAAGGCTCAAGCCTGATTGAACCCTTACTTATGGGTGGTTGTCAAAATGATGGTCCCTTTTTGGGTACCCTTATAGGGGACCTATAGGGGCTTATAGGGTTCCTTTAAAGGGATCTATAGGGTTTAAAGTCCCTTTTTGGGTACCTTAAATATTAGGTGCCGTATTATGATAGGGACCCGAAAAGGGGACCATAATTTTGAGAACCACCCTCATGAAACCAGGCAGCCAGAACCCTAGCAACACCCCAAACCCGGAACAGCCTACCCCACGAAAACCACCAAAGGCCGAAGACACTTTGTTTTAGCCTCCACTGACAGCCCATAAATACACCATAGCGAGTCACCACAAGACCCCAACCCTAAACCCCTAAACGCCTTCTTTGACCCCTAAACCCTACATGGAAGTTCATGGGTGGTTATAAGTGGGGTTATAAGTCCCCCCAATATGGGTTATAAGTATAGTTACCCTACTTACAACCCTACTTATAACTCCCCATGAACCTCCAAGTAAACCCCACACATGCATCCCCAGACCCGATATCTCCAAATTCACTGGGAGAGCCCGGCCGGAAGAGGTGAAGAAACTCAGAAGCCTTGCAAAGAAGAGCTCTCTTTCGGCTGTAAGGTTAGGGAGTTCGAGCTTGGGGTTTCGGGGCTCGGGTTTCCTTGGAGGGCCGGGGGACTTAGTAAGTAGGTAGTAAGTAGACTTAAAAGTATCCGAAAAGGGACCCTAATTGGGGCTATGGTACTTATAAGTCCCTAAAATAACCAGTTACTAAGTTCCCCGACCCTCCAAGTAGGGTTTGGGGTTTGGCTCCCTAGATTAAGACTTTTTGTTCAGATTGCGGTATGTGTGGGTGTAGTTTCTGCTTTGCTCATGCTGTTGGAGTCAGGTATGTTCGAGGCATCTTCAAGGGTGGATGGGATTTAGGGGTGCAGCATGTAAGGAGCTCTCTCCTTATAACCTTATAGTTATGTAAGCTATGATTAGTAGGTACTTGGACCCTTGGGTATATAACCGGGAGTTCCTAGGGGTCTTCACACTTGACAGTCGTCGACACAAAAACCATAGCCACCAAGAAAACACGCACCGAACCCCACTTTGGAAGCCCTTACTTGGAGGTTCATGGTTAGTTATAAGTGGGATTATATAAGTCCCCTGATATGGGTTATAAGCATTAGTTACCCTACTTATAGCCCTGATTGCCCTAAACCCTAATCCCTATACCCTAAACCCTATAGATCCGTTTGAAGGAACCCTGCTTATAACTACCCATGAACCTCCAAGTCCAGCCAGAAGAGTGAAGCCCTAAGCAGCAGCATGGGTCTAGGGTGGAAGGCTTCAAGTCCTCGCGCTGCCAGGGTATTATTTAGCCATATTCTTTTGGGGGTTCCTCATTATAAGTGTAGTATACAATGATGGGCCCCAAAACCCTATTCTAATTATTGGCCACTATATTATAGAGCCCTCTTCAGGTGGTAGGGCTTTGCAGGGCTCTGGGTTTAGGGTTGTTTAGTCTCAGGCCTCGAGGTCGTGAGTCGCCAGAAGTTCGTCGAAGTTGTTATAGCTATGGGGCTTTGGTTGTTTAGGGTTTAGGGTTTAGAGTTCAGGGTTTAGGGTTCAGGGTTTAGGGGAACAAGCAATCTTACACACCGTTAACGCTTCCATGTTGCCCTACAGGGCCCGGTGCCCATGTAGTACATACTTTAACCAAGCGCTTACATTATCAAGACCCCGTTCGGGCAAAAGTAGAAGTACATAGGTGCACGGAGTCTACAACGCAGATGGCAACCTCCCGACAGCCAACTACAGCATAAAATTCAAGAACTAATTACTTACATGAATAGGTATCCATAGATACATATTTATATATATATATATATATA
This sequence comes from Symbiodinium sp. CCMP2592, assembly GCA_905221615.1. NCBI lineage: Eukaryota > Dinophyceae > Suessiales > Symbiodiniaceae > Symbiodinium > Symbiodinium sp. CCMP2592. The sequence continues at coordinate 53,735 of CAJNDT010000304.1, read as the reverse complement.
TATATACATGTATATATATATATATATATATGTATATATATATATATATACATTTATATTTACGTGCTTATATATATATATATATGTATGTATACGTCATCCCTTGAACAATCGGTAGAACCGTGGGAGAGCCAACATCGATTGCTGCGCTGCCTTATGGATCAAGGTTCCCGTCGAGGCTGTCAGCACCTCATGGGGGTTTAGGGTTTAGGGCTTTAGGGTCTAGGGTTTAGAGCTTAGGGTTTAGGGCTTTAGGGTTTAGGGTCTAGGGTTTAGGGCCTTAGGGCTTTAGGGGTTTAGGGTTTAGGGCGTTGGGGTTTTAGGGATTTAAAAGTTTGCGGCCCTAGGGTTCCGGGTGCCGGGCTATGAGATTAGAGAGGTTCAGGCTTTTTGGGGGTTAGGCCGCTTATTTACGGTTTAGGGTAAAGCCCTAAACCGCTGAAGTGGTGGGGTCTGCTCTAGCCTAAGCTTGCTCTGGGCCCGTCGACGCGCGTGAGGGCCACAAGAACTCTCAGGACACGGGTGGGGGCCAAAGCTTGAACCGTAGCCATCCTGCATGGTTTATAGGGTTTTGCGAGCGAGGCTTTATTGTTTAAGGCAGGGCGTCTTGGGATTAATTTTTTTTTCAGATACCGTGCGTGCTCTGCGTAGCTTTAAGCTCCTAACCATAAACAATCCCACGAAGCCCTTTGCACTATTAGAGAAGGTCGACACCTAAGTTTACAATTTACAAGTCGTTACAGACGTTTGCACACTGATATGCTTGCTTCTCGTTTAGCTAAACTAACTCCATTTTCTATTATACTTACTTCCCTAAACCCTACCTGTAGTCTCCATCGTAGCTCCTTTTTGGGGTTACCTTTTAGGATCCTTAATATATATTTGGTTAAACCAAAAAAGGAACTACAATGGATACCATAGGCAAACCCTTATTTACTTGACGCGCCCCGAAGTCCTAAACCCTAAACCTTGGAGACCCGAAGCTTACATTGTAGAAGCCCTCCGAAGAGCTCGCAAAACAAAACTGATCGTGGATGAAGAGTTTAGGGTTGTGTTGTTTAAGATTTACGGCTTAGGTGTTTTATGGTTTGAGGTTTTGTTCAAGGCTTAGGATTTTCGGGTTTGGGGTTATGGGTCAGGAATCCCGGGTCCTTAGCCCGGGCTTCTTCAGTGTCTTTCTAGTAGAGAGCTGAAGCCTTAGTTCCCAAAACTGTGAGCTTTCGCGTTGAGGGTAAGCAGGGTTTAGCCCTCAGCCCAAACACAAACTCGAACCAGAGAGGTTTCGAATTTGAGGTTTCGGGTTTACACCTTCTGGAAATAGGACCTACCTAAACCTTCAACCCTCGTCTCCTTCGGTAGACTGCTCTGGAGGTAACTCCAGGTTTGGGGCTCAGAGGGTCGTGGTTTTGGCTTCGAGCTGCCATGGAGCCTAAGGTCACCCTGAACAGAACCCTGAAAGGAACCCTTAGAACAGACCCTTACAGGAACGGAATGGCAACAAAGGAGCCCCTATCAGCGCCGGCAGAATCCAGCTGGAAAGCAGCGGTATACAGGAGTTCCTGGCAGCAGTGAACCCCCTAACGTGAAGCTATGTTAAGGAACTAAACTCGAGTTACCAGTATGAGGATTTATAGACTTTGATGTGCCGTCCTTGTAACGGTAATTTACAAGCGCCCTTAACAAGAACCCAGAAACCCTTCACCCAACAAGTTAACCGACAGGACACTGCCCAAAACTTCCTTGCCTTGGACTTCTGGTCTTGGTATTTGGAACGCCTTTGCCTGAATACCTCACCCTAAGGTTCCATGTGTCCATAGTGTATATACTTCGGTCTTAAAGTAGTCCCAGCATCTTCGGCTGCAGGCTTTTCTGTGAGCTTTGCAGGCTCTCAGGCTCTACACTTCGTCAATGAGTTTTTTAGTTGTTGGCACAACTACAGAGGCAGCATACATCGAACTCTGCTTTTCACCTGCCAAGTCTACCCTGAACCCGACCCTAAGCACCTGCCTGCTGAAGACTGTATATAAGGAAAGTGTGGAAAGCATCACTAAACAGACAAGCTTCTTGGGTCCAAGTAAATACCACAGAAATCCACACCAGCTTCTGTGCACGCTGTGCGTGGCGATGCGATGAGGGCTTGGCTTTTGGTTTCCTGGGAATCAAACCCACGAACAGGAAAACTTAGCATGCGGCTAGTCGTATATCTACATCATGATCGGAGAAGATGCACTTCAACGGTGGTACCATGACGATATGATACCAGCTTCGAACAGTAACAGCTCCGGCAGGAACACTTATCTTATGCTGGACCCCAAACCCCGAACTCCCAGAAGCCCTACACTCGAAATGGGAGTTTCCGAAAATAGGGGACCCTAATATAGTACCCTAAATATTAGGATCCTTATTATAACGACCCCAAAATAAGGTACCCCTAGTTTCGGAATCTCCCAAATTCCTAAACCCTGAGCCCCTGAACTGTTGACTCCTTGCCTACCCTAAGTGCCCATGTACCCAAATAGTATAGGCCCAATGTTCCTGTAATAAGGACTACTTTAGGGCCTAGGTATATACTAGATAGGTACATGGACCCTTAGAGATATTGCATATACATACATATATATATATATGTAACTATAATGTAGCCTTACATTGCGCGCCTAGGAGCATCAAACGAACTGTTGAAACAACACTCGAACTTCCCGAAGCGAGAACCTGTGGTCTGCTATGTGATCGACATCATGAATGCGCTCACTGCACCAGTTCACCTGGGATTGCATTTAGGGATCGCAGAAGTTACATTTAGGGTCTAACCCTGTAGCTTGTTCCAGCGCCTTTTTACAATTATTATAGAGCTTAATTCGCTGGCGTGTCAATTTGTTTTCGAGGGAAGGGGGGTTGGGAAGTTTAGGAACTTTTTCCCACCCGCCCAGCTGACAATGTCGCACCGCAGGGAGCTCGTCCGAAAGTCGACTTACACTACGGCGTCTGTTTTTAAATACACGGATATTTAAATAGGTTAAACAGGTATATTACACTACCTCCGTGAAACATCGCCCGGGCATGCCTCGAAATAAAATATCCGGAGATTGGCAGATGATTGGTAGGTTTGGGGTTTAGGATTTGGGGTTTAGGCTTCCACCAGCCCCAAGCCCCAGTCCTCCAGCTTTGCCTCCAGCCCCCATCCAGCCCTCCAGCCTTCAAACCTTCCAGTTTTCAAGCCCTCCAGCCTTCCAGTTTTCGAAACAGCCCTCCAGCCTTCCAGCCTTTCCCAGCCCTCCAGCCTTCCAGCCTTCCAGCCCTCCAGCCTTCCAGCCTTCCAACCTTCCAGCCTCCAGCCCAGCCCTCCAGCAGCCTTCCAGCCTCCAGCCTTCCAACCTTCCAGCCAGCCCTCCAGCCTTCCAGCCTTCCAGCCAGCTCCAGGTTGGAGGAAGGCTGAAAGGCTGGAAGGCTGGGGGCTGGGCTGGGGCTGGAGGGCTGGAAGGCTGGAAGGCTGGAAGGCTGGAGGGCTGGGCTGGAAGGCTGGAGGGCTGGAAGGAAGGCTGGAAGGCTGGAAGGATGGAGGGCTGGAGGGCTAGGCTGGAGGCTGGAAGGCTGGAGGGCTGGGCTGGGGCTGGAGGAAGGCTGGAAGGCTGGAGGAAAGGTTGGAAGGCAGGCTGGAGGGCGGGCTGGAGCACTCCAGCCTTCAACCCCTCCAGCCCTTGCAGTCTCCAGCCTTCCAGCCTTCAACCCCTCAAGCCCTAAACCCCTTCCAGCCTTCAGCCGCCAGCATTCCAGCCTTCCCCTTTTTAAGACTGAAGGCTAGATCACGTCATACTGGGATTTAGATATACGGATTTAAACAATTATTTTATACTACCTCTGCGGCCAGTGCGGCTGGCCGGGCCCCCATATAATATATTTAAAAAACGTCACCGTGCATGTCCGCAAGTGTTTAGGAATAAAGGTTGCTGAGTTGTGGCCGTTGCCCTCAGTCCCAGGGTTTGGCCCACGGCTTGAGGTATGGGCCTGAACCTGAAAACCCTAAGCGCTGCCTGAACCCTAGGGTACAGGACTCTTAAGGTTTTATGCTCTCGCACTCGGACAAGCCGAGTTCAGGGTTTAGGGTTTTGCAAAATTTTCAAAGGCATTAAGCCCCTACAGGAACAAAATCTCCCATATTAGATCGCAGAACGACCAAACCCCGAATGGGCCCCTCAAACAAGGCACCCCTGCAAATCGAGATGCGTCCCGGCTTGAGCTACTATGGAGTCTTCATGATTAGAAAGCGTTCCAATTAGGGTTCGGAAGCAGTTCATACAGATGTTGTAGTGTGTGGGTCTTAACGGCTGGATAGATGCTTTTTGTTTTTTGGCCGGGTGGGATTATTCTAGCGATGCACCAACGGACTGTAGTGGCATACTATTGTTATCTATTCAGACCTCTACACGAAGTTGGGTTGGGTTTATGCTTGTCGTTGTTGAACGGGTCTCCGGAGAACAAACAAGGCTCTCTAACGGGGCCATACCTATGTGTGTCAAGTTAGGCTTCCAGTGCTGCTTGAAAAAACGTGCAAGGGGCTCCTTGAGCAAACCGGTGAGTGTATAGATTGGCGTGTAATTTGAGGAGGGGGGAGGTGCTAGCAGTGCCCATCCTACTTCACAGCACCTTTACTCAGTTGCTGAGTTCATAAGCCCAACAAACTGTACACTCTTGGTTTATAGTGGGTAATGTTATCCCAAAAAGTGTCAAGTGTATCCACTCAACTACTAAGTTTACACACCCCTCAAGGTCCGAAGTTGGACTTGCAATGCCTTGTGAGGGTCTCATGGGGCTCTTGATGGTTCTTCAGGGGCCAAACAACCGCGCAAGTAATTAGCTATCCGAGTCGGGATATGCATTTAATTCTAGTAGTGTTCGTCAGCAATCGGTATATACCTATGGAGGGGTGAACTGCTGACTCATCTCTCGTGGTACTGTTCTATCTGCCTAACTAGGCCAAGCCCGAATCTGTCAAACAAACTCTCTCAAGCAGTAGGTCCTACAAGCCAGGCGCGCAAAGACAGCTCAAAAATCCGCAACTGAAAGGCTGTGTGAAACCTGAAAGCTAGCCGACCCGGAACTCGAACCCTGAATATGCCCAAAGACTCCAGTATCCCTTAATGAAGGAATATACCTTAAGTTATAGTAGGATCCCTAATATGATTGAAGGAATATTCCTTAATTAAGGGCTATTGGAGTCTCTGGGTAGAGGCGCGAATAATTAGCCTAATTGGAATAGGGTTTTGGGTGTATATCATACTAAAGTTATAATGAGGAACCCCAAAATAGTGTAGCACCAAGTGGCAGTTTCAAACTGTGGCCTTGGCTGGCTTCGGACTGGGATCTTGCATACATGTATGTACATTGTAGATATGTACTGCGCGTGCGAAAACGAACAGATGCATGTTGTAGGTGTATGTACGTATATATGTATATATATATATATATATACATGTACAGGTATCTATGAATAGAGAAGTATACTAGGCACACAAGTACACACATCTGCGTGTGCATGTGTGTTGGCTACAGGTTGGTTGGGTGGATTCACCCTACGCGACTGCTCTATAGGCTATTTCAGGTGTTCCTTTGACCTGCAACTACATACACTTCTGGTCCCCGAGGTGAAAGTCAGTCTCATTAGCAAGTAGCAAGCGTGGCCCCCCAAAAGTGTTCATTACCTGTATGTGTATATATATATATATGTACATATGTATATATATTCCATATTGAGTGTATATGCTTGCAACAATATGAGCATAAGCCTTTTCTGATCAGTGAACCCCTTATACATGGAATCCTTAGAGTTATCCGTAAAAGCACCATTCAAGGGACTCTTCAAAGTAACTCTATCCTGATTTCTCAGGCCCGAAGATGATCGAGCCTCCAGCATAAACCTTAAACCCTCCAAGCCCTAATCCCTTTAACCCGAAACCGGCCCTACTCTACACCCTAAACATCCCTAAACCCTAAAAGCCCTAATCACATTAAGCTCAACCATAAGCCCCTAAGCCCTAGCCTCAAAAACCTTCACGACTCCCCGACCGATCCCGGGACCGCCGGCAAAGCCCTAGACTCAATGAGTAGAGCAGGATTCCTTGAAGCTTCTTTTAACGGTTACAGGGTTTAGGGTTTGGGGTTTAGGGTTACTGGGTTACTAGGGTTTAGGGTTACTGGGTTATTATCCGGGATCTGGAAGGGTTGCCTCCGTAAAGGAATGCTTGTATAGGTCAAGGGGCATTAAAACAAGGGTTACTCGTTCGTGGCACTATACGGGTTTCTATACGGGCTAGTTTAAGGGTTGCAAATGCATCTTCGAGTCACCGTCCTATGCAGTTGTTCGATTAGTACAAAGAGCACTCAAAACTTGCCCAAGCCGTATAACAACACCGATGTAAACAAAGCGTCCAACATACCAGGACTCGAGGATACTCCTGAAAATTGCCACGGCCTTCAACACAAAACCCAGGATCCTGCTCCAAAATCTGAACTTGACATTGTTACTCCCAGGCCCAGCATACGCCCTAAGCCGTTGCCCTAATTGCACCCATGACCTCGACGTACCTCTATGGTGCCCCGTTTAAAGCGCAAGTATACACCACATAGGCACATGCACCCGAAGCATTACGTACTGCAGCAGAGAAGCCACAGTATCTTGTGCGCTGGCTCAGCAGCAGAGATCGCCTGCGTTCAGATTCAAGCAGGTGGGTCTCTTGAAATGCTTTCGGTTTCGGGCCGTGGGATCCTCTGTGGGATCCTACTTGGGCTTAGGGTTTATCCTATATGGTATGGGGCTTTGGTTCTGGAGTTTGGGGTGAACCCAGTCAGGGACCGCACTGTCCTGGGATCGCTCGGGCGTCAAAACCATGAGGGGCATGAGGAGGCTGTGCTCCGGACCTTTCCCTCACCCTCCAAACCAGGAGCCCTGAATCTGAACCCTACACCGAATATACCCTTCATGAAAGCCCTTGAAATCCTAACCGTTGTTGTTGCTGACGCTGTTGTCGTGGTTGTCGTCGTCGACGTCGTGATTGGTGCTCCTGCTGTCGTTGTCGTCGTGGTGGTTGTTGTTGGTGGTCTTGTTGTAGAGTGCCATATTTGGGCCATGGTTTCGAAGACGATGATTTAGCAGGGCCTTCAATCTTCTCGCTGGGCTCGAACATAGTATGACGACGTGTCGAGCTTAAGGGATCCAATTGAAGGATGCTGTCGAAAACCGGTGCTCAATTCTAAAGTTGCTGCCGGATCCTTCCTGGACTGCTTCCTGCACAGCATCATGCGGCTAGTCTGCGTCTGTCTAGTCTTGCCATGTCCCTGTGTCGGAACCGTCTTATCCCTATCAGAGCCAGGACATACCCTATGGCTCCAGTTACCTAAATAAAAGGTTATACTACCCACATATCATACACCCCACTAACCTACTATTTAAGTAACCGGAGCCCTATAGGGATACCATGTGATGTTGCGCAGCTGCCTTGTCTCAGGTAAAAGACTCCAAGGCTGCAAAAACGCCCTGAACGTGCCAGGCCAAACAGGTCCTCCGACACCCCAACTCCGATAGTCCTCAAAACCTTGGATCATAGTCAAAGCAAGAGTGATATTAACATAAAGAACACAAGCAATCATGTTAAGGATGCCTTACAGTAGCTTTGGGCCCCTTATCGAAGCTGGGACGCTGCTCTAATGCGGCCCACAATGCGAAGCAAGAAAGCTCGATCGAAGTCTTCCATTCTGGGATGCCTAAACCAGCGAAATCCTGTTTTTCAGGAGACTTCTTTATATGGGAGTTTCCGAAAAGAGGGGGCCCTAATACAGTACCTGAAATAGTAGGATCCTTGTTATAAGGACCCCCAAAGAAAGTACCCCTAATTTTCGGAAACTCCTGTAAACATCCTTAAACTGTAGGCTTCCCGGGGTTGAGGTAAACCCTACATGCCTCTGCTTGGCTCGGTGTCGACAGCTCCGCCAACTTCTGTCCTAGTCTCTGGCATTTCGGGGTATACATACTTTCCTTCTGTTAGCTTTTTGGGATTCCGGGCGCTGAGGATGCTTGGCATCCAGGATTCTGATATTCGGGCATGCTGCGCTGTGACAGAATGCTCAGCATTATACTCAGCATGCTCTAGGCGCTGGGGCGCCACACAAAATCTGGTTGTCAGCCCTCAACTCTCGTTGTACATCTGGCTTTACAGAGCTTGCACGCTTTCTGCTATCACACCCCATATAAGCAGTTGAAATTTACAGGACATGTGCTGAGACAGTGCAAACTTGCTGTCGTTACTCGTTGCTCAATAGGATACAAGAAGGGGTACATCATCAAGAAAAGCCCGAGGGATAGTTCGAAGATTTCCAATTTGGTGTGGGTACAGCTGCTGCTCGCGAGAGGCGGAGAGATGTCTTAAACCAGGGTAAGATGCTACGAAACCCCGAACCGCATTGACCCCAAACCTGAACCCTACACCCTTTCTTGCATCAGGACTTGTCCATTCGCCTGGGCCTCGACTTCCAAAGTGCTGTAGTAACCCTATCCCTCCAAGGACCTCACAGCTCGGGCCCTAGACCCCTTAAGGACCCCATAATAAGGTCCCTGGAGGCATAGGGTAAGTACAAGAACCGCAAGCCCTATATCCCCGCCCAAGAACTGGCCGACCTCAGGTCCATCGTGCTGCACTTTAAAGGGATCTATAGGGTTCCTTTAAAGGGATCTATAGGGTACCCTATAATGGGCTACAAAATGGGTATATAATAGCTATATCCTACTTCCTGCCCAGCTCCGATATACACAAACCTCCGATACCAACCCTACTTGATACAAAATGCGTACCACTTACCCCAAACATGGTAACGTAAAACCCCAACACTGACAACCCCCAATCCCAGTTCCTGCAATCCTACTTCCTTTTAGGGTAACTGTAAGAGTACCATAAAGATCCCTGAAGGGTTTGGCAGCACCTGTGCACTGTGCATGTCCACACCCCACTCAGTCGGCTGATTGCCCAATTCACTCGGGATGGGCCCAAAAGAAGAAAGAAACCAGTGATACCCACCTACGCACTGTACACATTCCTCGGACCTCCAAATTACGAAGCTGCTTCAACGTTCGCCAATCACCATCCATCTCTTGAACCCCGGTACCTAGAAGCCACACCAATCAACTCAACCAATGTCATTGCGCTACGGGAGGAGGAAAGGGGCCATCCTGATAGCTGTACCCCAGAACCACATACGCATCTGCCAGGAGCTTGTCCAACGGTGGAAGTTCAAACAGGACTCGAGAACACAATCGAACATGTCTGACATGAGGAGCTACGATGTCATTCAGCGCAGCTGCCTCACCCAGGCGGTGACGTCGTCCCGGAACCACGGCCACGGCGACTGCGCCACCACCGCACGCCACAGTCACGACACTTGTGTCTTCTAGCCGGCCCTTTGGGTCCGCCAACTCCAACTGGGGGCTGTACGGCGTTGTGGCAGCTACCCTTTTCCCACTGAATGTGGGCCACTTGTCGCCACACTCCCGAGGAGTCGGAGCTGGCTTTTTCGACAGCCCTGAGCCATTCTTCCATGGCCTGAGCACAAGCGCAGAACAGCGGGCGAAGTCCCAAACCTTGCAAGCAAAATTGCTCATCCTACTGCCCCAGTATGCTTGGTAAACTAAAGCTAAACCTTTGGGGATTGCACAGGGGTTGCTATATCCCGAAAGGACCAAAGGTTACCTACGCTACTACGAAGCCTTTATTTTCTTGGAACAGCCGCCTGCTCCCAGCCCAAGGTGACAAATCTTATGGCCTTTGGGTTACAGGGCTTAGGGTTGAACTGGGGTTTAGAATGTCAGTCAGGTCTTTAGGGTTTGCTGGCCCCCCATAGCCCCATCCAATCTACAGCTGTGCGGCGCAGCGCTTCTTCACGAAGTCTGGCATATGCCTTTCGCCCCTGGCAAAATCCGAAAGGTGTAAGGCATACGGAGTTCTAGCAGACCGAGTTATCAATGCACTGATGGTCGCAGTACACCGTGCTTCAAGCTATGAATAGCAAACCGGAGGAGGAGGAGGAGGAGGAGGAGGAGGACAGGGAGGAGGAGGAGGAGGAGGAGGAGGAGGAGGAGGATGAACAATTCGTTGATGACAGCTGCTCTGTGAAATGCATACAGCAGTTGCGGTGTGCACATCATGTACGCCCAAGATGACGAAAATGGAGCCGGGTCTTCGGTGGCGGCTCGAGATGCTCCAGGTCGCAAACTCAGTCTAAAAGAGGTTAGATTGGGGCTCTGGTTTTTACTACACTATAGGCTAGAGTACAAGAGTAGTATACAGTGAGTTACGAGGCGATACCATTACTTCTCAATACTTCCGACCCCTATACGAGACCGCGTGGCCTTGCAGACGCAGGCGGCCGGGCTCTTGTCGCCCTGCGAGGCATCCACGTTTCGGGACTTGCTTTGAACTTAGAAACACAGGCGCCCCTAAACCCTAAACCCCAAAGAGTGGCTTTAGGCTCCAGAATTTGCGAGCGTGCAGCAGCCCATAAGCCGGTAAAGAAGAACACAATTCTAAAGACCCAAACCTGCAAGCCTCGAACCGAAATGGCTTGGGGGTTTTGGGTTTAGGGTGCCCAATCCCAAAGGCCTCAGTCCCAATCCGATTTAACCCCTATACTATACACCCCTTTCCGTAGGACCTAATCTCCTGAAACCCTGAACTCTAAACCGCTGTTTCTTACCACCTATAACTTCCCTAAGCCCTAAACCCTCAAACTTCCCTAAACCCAAAACATCCCAAAACCATTTTCTGCCGTAGCTTCGGACCTCGCTGTCGACAAACCGAACTTCCGCTACCATGGCCTCCTTCAGCTGCCGGAGGCTTCATGGAGCTTATCTACCTATGGGCTCCATTGTAGTTCCCTTTTTTGGTTTGACCAGTTCTATATATATATATATATATGTATATATATATATATATATTCAGGATCCTAAAAGGTAACCCCAAAAAGGAACTACAATGGAGACTACAGGTATGGCATAACGAAGTTTTTTTTTTGGGGGGGGGGGGGGGTTTACGATCGATGGTAACTATGGGGTTCAAGGTCTATGGTATAGGGTTTAGGGGCTATATTACAGGGTTTAGGGTTTTAGGAGTTCAATGTCGCTGGGAAGGCGTTTAATGGGACGCAATATCGGAGCCGCAACGATTCAAATCGGGTTTTTTGGGGTATGTTAGAGTAGATATACAAAGAATAAGGAACCCAGCAATTACTCAGGCTGCTAATTTTATTGCAAGGGTTCTATGGTTTTTGACGGCTTTTCTAAAGGTGCGATTCGCCAGCACATTTCCCTCAACCGACACGAGCGTCTTGCCAGCTCTAGAAGCATATCGTCCGAAAAACACTGCCGCAGCCATCCTACACCTTGTGCCCGAAAACTGTCATAGTAAAACCCTTAAACTACAAGCCCGACGTTAAACATCGTTAAACTCTTTCACCCCGCTGCCCTGAGCCGGAAAACCCTAAGCCAAATAGCCACAACAAAAATGCCCCATACCCCCAACCGAAAGCGGTTGCAGTCTAACCCGAGGTTTGGTTGGCATCCCAGGGTTTCCGGGTTTAGGAGCTCGTGCTTTCAGAGCCTATGTTTAGGGAATGATTTAGGTTTAGGGCTCGGGTTTGAGGGCTTACGATTACGGGTTGGGGTGTAGGAACTAGGGCACTGGGTTTTCGGAACTCAGCATCGCAGGCCGGGAGTCGGCATGAAGGTGCCAGGTCTTCAGAGCTTAGGCTTGGATTAGGGGTTTAGAGAGACTCAAGATTCAAGAGAGTAGCAGGTTTAGCGATGGGGTTCAAGGTAATAGCCTCTCTGGAGCCTATGCCTATGAACAACAGGAGCCCTCCAACAAACCTAGGGGCCTCAGACCCTAAACCCTAAACTCCACAGCACTGAAAACCTACAAGAAAGCTAAAGCCAACGAGTCTAAACCATGCAGCCTTAAACACCTGATCCGAAATCGAATTAGAACCTGAGGTCTTGCCCACGCGGCCCCTAGTTTGCAATGACAACCTTACAGAGACAAACATCCAAGATAGAACAGCTATTGCGGTACATATACACACGACAAGTGATCCTCATATCCATGCGCAAATAGCAGACATACTCATAAGCAATATGTTCTGCAACACTATGAATCGTCACGGTTATCATTGTTACTATGGTTATTATGAATATGATTGCTAATACTACTATCAGAAAAAGGCTACTATGATTATAGTCTGTACTCTTTGTTTATTATTATCATAGTTATCGTATTATTGCTATTAGTTTTACTATTTTTAACACCGAAAACTCGGGTTGTTAAGCCCAGGTGCAGGCCGGCCCTCGATCGACGCCGATTCGGCGAGATGCGAGCCGCTGGGCTGCGGGTAACCCGAGCCCGAAATCCCTAAGGGTCCATGTACCTAAACAGTTTAGGGTTTAGGGTTGTGCTCAAACAAAGGATCCTTTAAGGGATCCTTTAAGGGTTCTATGGGGTCTAAGGTCATTATGAGGGTCCATGTACCTGAAAAGTATACAAGTAGTCCCTCCATAGGGTGCTTTGGGGCCAAAGTATATACTACTTGGGTACATGTGCCCTTATTGGGGTCAAACCTCGAGCCGGCTTGGTGTTCGATAGGATTACAAGGCCCCCGACCAACCCAAAACCCTACGCCGTATAAAACCCTGAAACCCCAAACCCTCAAACGCTGCACCTTCTGAAACCGGACTTGATGACAAAACCCTAGGCCCTTTTCGGCACGGGCTTTGGGTGTGTGCCGGTAAGCAGGAATTCTCGCCGTACCTATGGTCTCCATTGTAGTTCCTTGTTTTGGTTTAACCAATTATTAAGGATCCTGAAAGGTAACCCCAAAAAGGAACTACAATGGAGACTACAGGTAAACCCTAAACCCTGAAACCGCGGAAGGCTCAAGGGCTGCTACGGGCCCCACAGGTACGGGTCTGCGGAGCAGGTTCTTGGTGTCAAAGAGGGTTTCGAGTTTCGTTGGTGTTTACCCAGAGGCTCCATAGTAGTTCCTTTTTGGGGTTCATATATAGAATCCTATAAGGTAATCCCAAAAAGGAACTACTATGGAGCCTATTTGTAAGCCCCCTTTTTCCGCTGCGTGCTCCTCAGGTTTCGGGCGTAGGGTTCCGGGGTTGATTTAGGTTCTATATAGGCTTTGCAGTTCTGCTTTTGATACATGGGCCATTGATAGGACTAGAATTTCAGGCTATACTTTACTATAACGCACCATTCCAAGGGGCCCTACGGATAAGTGGTTCCCAACATTGAGGCTTCCGTACAAATAATTGCTTAACCACTTAAGCCCTTTGTGGAATGCTATGTTCCCAAGAAGGGAGTCCAGCTTCGGATGTTATGTTGAGAGGACGGTTATGATTCAATTATGACCATCAGCTGCTGTGGCCGTTCACTGAAGATAGCTGTTGGCGGGGGTTGATGAGGAATTACCGTGGTGACGGTCATGCTGACGAGGGTGATGGGGCTGATGGAGGCAGCGGCCACTGTACGGGAAATGGTTGTGCAAGAGACCGAAGGACGAGGAGTCACATTATTTTTTGATCAGCGCCGGCAACAGAAAGATCCCGTGGGCCACGGCGAAGGTCCTGCCAAATGCTCAGAGGTCTCTACTTGCGGTGTTCGACACTTGATCTCCTAGACTGCCTTTTTTTGCAGCAGGCCTCGTTGTCCAGCAGCCCGGTTACAGCAACAGCTCCCTTTCCCCCTGCCCTGAACCCCAGACCAGCACCCAAAAGCAACTATCCCGAAAGCCTGAAGTGTCCAGGGTACTGTCGGGCTCAGTGTCTTGCACTCCTCTTTGCTCTGAAAAACACCCCCAGCCGAACTCCTAATGTAGGGGCCTAAATAATTAGAACAGGCTCCTTGATATAACTATAAAGTTATAAATAGTACAATGGGCCCCAAAAGTCTATTCTAAATATTAAGGCCGCTATTGTACAGCCGCAACTGTTCGAGCACAGCTAGAGGCACCTGCGCACTCAGCTGAGGGTTCGTGTCAAAAAGGTATATCACCAGTAGTCCCAAGGAGCCCGATGGACACTCACGTATCCCTTTGCCCAAAGAAATCCCCCCCGAGTTCATCAACTTCAAGTTCCTAAGCCTCCACCCCTCCCAAAAACAGAAACTACCTACAGTCTCCATTGTAGTTCCTTTTTTGGTTTAACCAATTATATATATATATATATATATATAAAGGATCCTATAAGATAACCCACAAAAGGAACTAGAATGGAGACTGCAGGTAGTATATAACAGTACCCGCATCTTTGGCCTGAGGGGGCAATGGTGGCGGCTTGCCTTGGAATCTTCGGCCAGGGCATAAGGCGCATGGCTCAGATCTTTGTTCAGTCAGGATTTGAGGTTCTGGGGTAGTTGACAGGTTTCGCTTTGCTAACCATGGATCTCTATCCCAGAGACTCCAATGTCCTTTAATTAAGGAATACACATATTCGGGATCCTACTATAATTTAAGGTATATTCCTTAATTAAGGGATATTGGAGTTTCTGGGCTATTTAACCTATCAATGGGTGTTTTTTTCTATACATGTGAATATGATAGCGTGTATCGAGCAAGCACCGGACTGTCACGATCAGTGGGCATCAGAACTCCGAAACCTTAGGATTTGGGGCCTGAGCCCCCGCAGGGTTGAGGGTTCAGGGTCGATGGCAGAATCTCCAAACTTCAACGCCTGAGTTCCAAAGCTACCTTGAACTCGACGCGAGCCTTGAAGGCCCCTTTTTAGCAGGGATCGCAATGCTGTCAGCCCTGAACCCCTTCAGCCTTAAGCCCTGAAACCATGAGCTCAATCGAAAACCCTCGGCCCAAAGAATCTGAAAATAGGGCCCGAATATAGTACCCTAAATAGTAGGATCCTTATTATAAGGACCCCCAAAATAAGGTACCCCTAATTCCCTGTTAAAGCCCTCCCAGAGCACTGAGCCCACCAAGACACCGAAGCAGAGAGCGCGCTTGCCTTTGCACTTCGACCGCCCGAAAGCCTACCTTTTGGGGGGGTCTTCATCTACGAAATGTTAACCTTCAGAACCATAAGAAGAGTAACCCTATGCCTCCAGGAACCTTATTATGGGGTCCTTAAGGGGTCTAGGGCCCTAACTATGAGGTCCTTGGAGGGATAGAGTAATGACAACAAGGAGTCCCGGCTTTTTGGGGGTTCAAAATCTTACAGCCTTGGGCTTGTTGGGTTTGGTTTGGGGTCACTGATCTTTGCATCCACGTCCTCCTGGCTGTGTCACGTCTGCATACCCGGTTACTTTTCTGTAGGCTTAAAACCTCTGGTGAGACTCGAACCGACCGTCCCCATCTCTGTACGCTGATGCCTCATCTTTCGCCCACCCGAAATCACTAAACCCAAACATCCGCACGCCCCTTTGTCGGGAGGGCCTCTACTTCAGGGCACATGTGCCTGCAAAAGAATGCTATGAGGTGCTTTTAAAGCCTTTGAAAAATATTAGTAGGTAAGATCCTCTTAAGCCCAATGAGGGAAAATATAAAATGTCCCAAAGCCCTACCTAGAATGCCAACCATGCCTCTGGCTTCAGTGCTTTTGGATTTGTGCCTAGCTAGGCAGCCCCACGCCATCCTTCTCGATTGCGTGGGTTGGAGGATGTTTGCATAAGTTTATGTGGGCTTAAACTCTGACTTGGAGTCACTCTGTTCTTCTACTGCAAGCTCAGAAGCAGCACAATCTCAAGGTGTCCCGGAAACATGCAAAAGTTTCCGCTTCTCCTACTTGGCGCATGGCCTTGTGTTTACACTGTATAATGTTGAGGCATTGGGGCTACGGCCTGTAGGATGTAACTGACTGCATTGTGTTGCTCTGAAGGTTGGTGCATTAAGCACGAATGCACTATGCCGACACGATGGAAGCCAAGCAGGAGTATCAGTGTGAAGTATTCGGGCGTGCACGAGGCACAAGCCGAGTTCCAAAGAAAGACACCTGACAACCACTGGGTTTTTGTTAAAGGATTTGTTACCAAAAATAAAGATACCATATTACTTACTACAAAACCCTATAAAGGTAACTACTCCATTTAATTCCTGAGCAATTCCTGAGCAAGAACACAGAACATGTCCAATGTCATCCGGCTACAGAGCTGGCCGTAGCTCTTGGGCGGCTGGTCCTTGGCTTGTGTTCAGTGGAGAAAACTAGGTGGCTGCTGCTCTTCTTCTAGTGCTACTGCAAGTGCAAGTGCTAGTGATAGTACTGGCGCTAGTACTGGTACTAGTACTAGTACTACTACTGCTACCACTACTACTCTTACTGCGACCTCCACCTTTGCGGTCTCCACCTCTGCCACTGCCACTGCCGCTGCCACCGCGACCACGATCACATGCACTACTACTGCTACTGCCGCTGCCACTACCTCCGCTCCACTGGGGGCTCAACCCCTCCGTCCCTGCTACTTCCAGGTACCAATGTCTCTAGCCTGACACTTCCGTTCATGTACAATGCATCGCACGTGACGTTCTTGCCATGCAGTTCTTCTTCTCAGCAGGAACCACATCGAGAGCATGTTGAATGAAGACTCAACTTGCCAGCTGGATCCTATGCCCAAACTTCCGAACCCCTCCCCTTCCTGCAGCTCGAGGCGAGTACAAGCACGACCCTGGAACAATCGGAAACCCTAATGTTAAGGTCCGGTCCAACCAACGTACTGTACCAGACTAAAGGGACCCTTAGAGCAGCCCTTGAAGGAACCTTTTAAAGCTACAAGCCCAGGGATTTGAGTTAATCTCAAAGGAACCCTGGAACCCGGTCACATCTGAAGTCTAGCTGCGCCGGGTTCGCAAAGATCCTGGCGAGGTGGACTGAATCTCTGGGATTCGGGCCTTAGGGGTTAGGGTTTAGGGCCTTATGGTTTAGGTTTAGAGTTTAAGGGTTTAGGGTTTAGGGTCTAGCTCTGAAACGGCTTGGGCGTTAGGGAACCGAAGCCTTACCTTACTTTCAAGGCTTGCCGGATATCCTCACACTTGACCGGTGAAGAGAAGGTCGCCACCCCCGCTAGCAAACCAACCTGTGCCATAGCTTGGGTACGGCGCCCACTCAGTAATAGTTGACGAAGATTCATAATATAGATATATTAGGACCTCAATAGTAGCCCTATCATAGACTCTTACTGTAAGGGGGCAGTACCTAAGCCATAGCCCTTATCAGAGGCAGGGCTGCTCACGAAACCGAGTATGACCCATCCAAGACATCATGTTGTACAAAAGCTATCGCCTGCCGCAGCCCTGTGCAAAACATCTGCAACCTGGTCCACAGGGCCCTTAACCGAACGCAGAGGGCCAACAGGATCGAGAGTCAAGAGACAAATATAACGGGAAGAACAGCAACAGCTCTGCAGACAGAACGAGGATGATGATGCAATGGGCGATGTCCACGACGACAAACGCGACAGAAGCAGCAACAATAGCAACAATCACAACAACAACAATACAGCAACAATGCTGCACCGAACACAACCACCGTGGCCACCACCAACACAGTCACAACCAACACAACAGCGACAGAACCAAGTAACATAAGTAACAAACACGAGTCAGTCGGCATCTAGACACACCATTGCAGACGGACCAACCGCACGAAAGCCACAGGCTACAACCGCAACTCGCATCACTCCGACCATAAGCAATAGATAAAGCCAGGCATGGAAGCCTCCAACCCCATAACTCCCAAAAGCCCTTCATATAGGGGCCATAGTGATTAACATAAAGTTTTGGGGCCCATTCTACTAGAATGGCATTGGTATTTATTTAGGCCCCTATATTAACCTCACGCAGAACTTGTGCCTACTTGTCTGGTATCATGGGGAACTACAGGTTAACCTTTTTGGTTATATAGGGATTATATAGGGACGATACTACCCAAAAAAAGGTTAAAGGTTGCCTACTCTACTCTAGGTTTGGCTCTGAGTGTCACATCGGCATTCGAACTCGAAGCCCTCTCGAAGGCGACGGCGTCGCTCCTGACCCATCGCCAGTCGCAGTTCCGGAGTTGGGGATTTGGGGTTTATAGAGTTTAGGGCTTATAAGTGGGTGTATTAAGGTCTTTGTACGGTTAAGGGTTTATGGAGTTAGGGCTTATCAGGGTTCAGTACGTACCGTCATCCCTTCCATAAGATGATGTCAATCCCAGGAGTGCTAAGTCTGGAGAAACCACGATTTCCAGAAATAGGAGATAAATAGGACATAAATAGACTCAAGGGCTTGTAGGAAATAGGAAAGAAATAGGAAACAACTAGGAAAGGAAACTCAATAGGAGAAAAACAGGAGAAACATAGGAAATAAAAGGAGAAACATAGAAATAACATAGGACAAAAATAGGAATGCAATGATAAAAAATAGCAGAAAACTATGAATAGCATAGGAGAAACAGTTTAGGAACACCTAGGACAATAGGAAAGAAACACAGGGCCGGGGGAGTGCGATTTTGTTGTTGTTTTTGTGTGTTTCTCATGTTTATCCTGTTTTTCTCCTATTTTCTGTTTTCTCCTATTTCAGACAAACCAGGATTCCCATTGTCTTCCGACTAGAGTTACCACAAGAGATTGCCATATCCATAAGATTTGGTGTTGTTGGGGGCTTCGGGCCTGGGATGTTGTCACAGGTCACCAACTGCAAGAGCCGGTTGAAGCATCAGATCGAGCAGGAAGATGCTATCATACAACCTGACCGAAACCATGACGGTGCAGCCAGGAAAATATGGGTGGTTGTCAAAATTAAGGTCCATTTTTGGTACCCTAAACATTAGGTGCCGTACTATATTAGGGACCCAAAAAGGGGCCATAATTTTGACAACCACCCATATGCATCATATTGCATCAAACAGCCCTCTCGGGGCAGCCAGCTCGATGGCGGACGTTGCCAACTGCCCCCGGGTGCGCAGGCTGACCATGACTAGCTGGCAAGGCTGCTTTGGGGCACCCGGGACCTGTACCCCACCGATTGACTGAGAGCACCTGCCCTCGCCTCAACTGAATCAAAGTCAAGAGAATGTCGCCACACAAGTCAACTCAAATGCTGGAAATAATCGGGAAAACAGCAGTGGACAGCCGCATCGTTGCTGTTGTGGTTGTTGACGTTGTTGCTGTTGCTGTCCCGGTCGCTGTTGCTGCTGTTGCTGCTGCTGCTGCTTCTGTTGCTGCTGTTGTTCTTGTTGTTGTTGCAGTTGCTGTTACTGTTGGTGCTGCTGCTGCTGCTGCTGTTGTTGATGTTGTCGTTGTTGTTGCTGTTGTTATTGTTGTTGTTGCTGTGGTTGTTGCGGTTGTCGGTTGCTGATGTTGTTGTTGTTGTTGTTGGGGTTGTTCTCGTTATTGTACTTTTTGCTGTTGCTGTTGTTGCTGTTGTTGTTGCAGCTGCTGTAGCTCATGCAGTTGCTTATGCTGATGCTGTCGCTGCTGTTGTTGTTGGCCTTGCTGCTGCTGGTGTTGCTGCGTTGCTGTTGATGTTGCTGCAGGGGGTGGTGGTGGCAGTAGTGGTGGTGTTTGTCGTGCTCCTGTCATGCAACTCACCAAGATACATCTCCGGGAGACAACCAAGGTATCATGCAGAATCCGGCACGCCAAACTCGCTGATCACGATGCACAAACAAAATCGCTCAACAAATCCATGCACCACGAATTTTGACGGGTTCAAGCAGGCCCCTCATGTATTTCATGCCAGCAAAGGCGTCACACCAAGTGGCAGCCTGTGTAGGAGCGGCCAAATCGCTGTCGCCATGAGTAGTCGCCCACATAGGTCTATCGTATGCATTCAGCAGGGACACCTTGCTCGACACAGGACAAGCATCGAAATCGCCGAGTGGCACGAGTGTATTTGAAGGCTCGAAGCTGCAATCCTCTAAACAAGTCCGCACATGAGCAACATTCCCAAAGCACCAAAGCCTTATCTGGAGCCTTCATAGGGAGGCCCTAAGCCCTCTGCCCAATCGTAAACCAAGCCTAAAGCAGATAGAAGCCTATAGAAAGGAACTGACGCCAAATCGGACCCTAGCCCCTCAAGTGTGATTCCTTCTTGGAATGACAGATTTTATGGTGAATGTCATCTTACAAGGAACTGAGGTAACCAAAGCGACATTGACAGAAGTCCTCCGTGCTTCGGACCTGCACCGCGAAGTCCCCACCTCTGGAGGCTTGCAGGTAGGGTAGAGGGAGGATGAGACTTAGGCTTGTTCTTGGGTTTTTTTGTTGGGGTTTTAGGATTTTCGGACCTTTGGGTCTTCATGGATGAATGAACTGGGCCAAGGCACGCTCAACATCACTCGCTGGCTCTCTCTAGAAAGGAATGTTGAATGGCTCATGCTTACAAAAGGTTGCAGCGTTACACGGCACGCTGCCCTCGACCAACAACAACTGGAAGTCGTCCTGTACCCGTGTCATGTACTCCAGTCCATACTAGACTTGCGGCAACCTTAAAGATTGAGGCACCCTGTGCCCGAAGCCTTGCAATCCCGAACTCTGCTCGCTCTGCGCCTGTCTGGCTCCATCCCGTATATCCAGAAAAGCGATCTATCACATGTTAAATTGTCATGCTGATGCTCGCAGGAACAAGGCAGTGAGAGTAATCACAGGTTCATCAGCAAGGGAAAACCTGACGACTCAGTCCGCGCTTGTATAAAAATGTATACAGTATGCACTTGCACCTCCTGAAGACTGCGAGCTGCCAAAACAGCTGCACCCACACCAAAAAATGCAAGTCAACGAGCAAGCCTCTGCTGAAACCACCCCCAGCATGATTCCCAAAGTCGCTCTCTGACGGGTAGGCTTTGCAAGAACCGCTTCATAAACTTCTGCGAGTGGCCAAAGTAGCAGAAAGTCAACTCCTCACCTGGCTGGATCCTTTTCCACTCAGCTTGGAAAATAACTGATCTTCGGCTTTACGTTCGACTCTTCGATTGCTGCAGAGACATAGCCCGACTTACCATCCATCCCGTGACCATCGCTGTTTATGCCTCGACAAGGAAATCTCACCCTTTTCGGATTCTGTCCTGCATCGAACATGATGCCAAAGTTCAACTTGAAGGGCAGAGGTTTGTACAGGCTGGTCTTGAGGGCAGTGTCGGATGGTACTGGTCACACAATTTGCAAACCGTTGTCGTCGCAACATCACCGGCAACAGGCTTATCGTCACAAAGCCTTTGGATCATAAACAATCAATGAAACTGTCGTCCTCCTTGCCCTCTTGGAGGTTCATTGGTAGTTATGATTAGGGTTATACATTGGGTAACTAGACTTATAACCCCTATTAGGGGACTTATAACCCCACTTATAACTACCCATGAACCTCGAAGTAGGCCCTAAACCCTATACCCTTATATAATCCCTATAGATCCCTTTAAAGGGACCCTTAAAGGAAGCCTTGTAACTACCCATGAACCTCCAAGCTGTCCTGCAGAGTGCTCGCAGTCGAGCGCAGCGCAACGGCTTCGCGCCCGGCGCGACCAGCTCTCTCATCGGATCCAAGGCGACCTCAGCTGTGGCAATGAAGACCTGTATCTTCAGGAACCTACCTTTTTTTAGAGTTCCAAAAACCAGAGTTCTGTATATAAGTCCTTAAGAAGGTAAGCCTTCATACTTAGAAAAGGGCTTGGCTAAGGAGCAGCATAAGGTCCTTATTTACAGGTCGTGAATGGGGTGTAGGAGTGATGGGAACCGGAATGTTTAATGGCAGCGCGTACAGTACCTGAGGAATAGGAGTGATGCGAAACTTGGGCGTTATGTTGGCGTTGATTCGGCCTGCCTCTTGCCTTCCACCTGCCTATGTCTGCCGGCATAAACAAACTAATTACATACATATATACATACATACTATATACATACACATACATACGTACATACATATACGTAGCGACACACAAACATGCAAACGAAGACTGTGACTACAAGTGTGGCGCAGCATTCCTGGCTCCATTGCTACGTTCGTTCAGCGACTCACTCATGCAGTCACCATGATGTATACACTCATCCATCCATTCATGCATGAAAGGGTAGTGTCATTCATTCATTCATTCATTTCATTCATTCATTCAATCATTCATTCATTTCATTCATTCATTCATTCATTTCATTTCATTTCATTCCATTCCATTCATTCATTCATTCATTCATTCATTCATTCATGCATTCATGCATTCATTCATTCATTTCATTCATTCATTCGTTCATTCATTTCATTCATTCATTCATTCATTATTTCATTCATTATTTCATTCATTATTTCATTCATTTCATTCATTATTTCATTCATTTCAATCATTTCATTCATTCCATTCATTCATTCATTTCATTCATTCCATTCATTCATTTCATCATTCATTCATTTCATTCATTCATTCATTCTTTCATTCTTTCATTCATTATTTCATTCATTCATTCATTCATTCTTTCATTCTTTCATTTCATTTAATTTCATTTCATTTCATTCATTCATTCATTCATTAATTCATTCATTCATTCGTTCATTCATTCATTTCATTCATTCCTTCCTTCATTCATTCATTCATTCATTTCATTCATTCAACCATATAATTTCAATTAATACTGACTGTCTTTATTTCTTTTGTATTGTGTTCTTTGCTTAAAAGCAATGTCAGTGGGTAGATTGCTAGTACTCCTCGTGGTAGTTCATGGCCACTGGTCAGTCTGCACTCGCACAGATCCAAAGATCCTCCCAACCTCCACCGAAAGACAGCAAAAAGGCCAAGCTCCAGACTCCTGCATCCTCCAGCCTCAGTGTCGAAGAAAGACTCCGCCGACTGGAGGAAGGACAGAGCTTGCACAGCCAGGTCATTGTGCAACAAGGGCATCGCTTGAATCGAGTGGAGGCCGCAGTGGAAGTAATCATATGGATTCAAGACAACAAGCTCAAGAAGATGGCCGCAGAAGCACACAGTACATGGAAGCAAGCCAAGCCTCAGCAGGGGCCTCATCCTATGGGTGGGCATGGCCACGTGGTACATGCACTCATTCTTCAGGCAAACGTGGAGGCTATGAACAGCGCAAATCCAGATCAAGGCGACCAGATGAGAAAACATCCGCAGTTCAAAGCACTACAACAATTCCTCAATATTTCAGACGAGTCTCAGACAGTGGAGGCAGTGACACAGTACCTCAACAGCATTCACGAAAGGCCCATGACGGAGTGCGTGCAAAGTTGCAGGCCAGTGTCAAAGCGAAAGATGACAGAGGACAAACCGTGGGGATGGAGCGTGATCTACGAGTCTGGTTTGGAAGGCAGCAAGCTGCGCGACTTCATGCTCACGTATGCCCAGCCACTACACGCAGTGTTCCAACTGGTGAGTGTGAGGAAAGGTGTTCCGCGCGAAGATCGCAATCTCAAGAAGGTTGCGGGGATGGTGGCACATTGGGGCAGCGTCGCTGCGCCAACAGAGGACGGAGAGGCACAAGAGGAGGAAGAGCTCGAAGACGATCTGTCAAAGCAGACGCCGATGAAGGACGGCAAGCGGGGAAGAAAGTAAGAGCACTGCGGTACCAAAGAGCCAGACTTCGAAAGAAGACTGAGGAGCTCATTCCCAGTCGCCAGCAATTTCAAAACACTTTCGTTGCCGAGACGGCATGTGCGGTCGCAAGTCCGCACTGCCACGAGGCAGAGTCGAGCGTTTCTGCGCTGCCTGACGCGCAGATGAAGCCTTCTTCGGGAGGCGAACACGGCAGTCAGGTGATACCGCCAAGAACTCGGACAGCACTGCGTGGAGTGCGAAAGCAAAGCATTCGCAGAGCAGCTTATGCCGCAGCGGGTGGACAAGCAGTCCATATCAGAGGTCGTCAAGTTTCTGAAAGCAACTGGCATGAGATTTTTCCTGGCATTTCTTTACCACATCAAGACAGGACGCCTTCATCTCACCAAGAAGGCGGTGCTGTGAAGAAAAGACCTGGGCAGGCACGTAGACACCTCGAAACACTTGTCTCCTTCAACGTGCTGTCAGCGAAAGAAGACAGCTGCAGCAACAAGAGTGCAGGCAGGTGGTTCCTCTTGGAAAGCGTCTTCTTCGAAAACAAGGTGGACATCGCGATGCTGCAGGGGACCATGGAAATTGGTACAAGCAGGACTGTTGGCGAGCACTACGTCATTTACAAGCACGGAGCCTCAAAATGGAGGCCAGGATATGCAGCAGGAGTGGCAGTGATGGTTCGCAAAAACAGGCATGCAGGCGTTGTCACTGTGCATAACATTTCCGAAAGGCTCATGTTTTTGGAGATCAAAGCTTCGAATAGACATGATGTCTACGGGTCGGGATATGCTCCAGGAGAGTGGGACTCAGAGGAGGTCAGGACCAAGTTTTACGATCTCCTGCAGAGCACCATGGAAGCGCTGCCCACGAGAGCAACAAAACACTTGGGCATAGACAACAATGGCACAGTCTGCAAAAGCGAGCCATGTTCTGGAAAGTGGTCCCAGGCTCCAGATGGCCAGCCCTCTGCAAACGGACAAGCTCTACTGGACATTTGCGAGGCGATGACGTTGCGGCTAGCCAATACTCTTTTCCATGACCCACATCTCAGCACCTGCTACACATATGGAAATGGCCAAGAACAATCACGTCAGATTGACTTCATCGCGATTGACTGCAGAGACACCCAAGCGGTACGCCGCGCCCGGACTCAACCACAATGGCCAGTACAGCTTCGCTCGGATGGCAGACCAGATCACGTGCCGGTTCTTGCTGAAGTGAGCTGCCAGAAGCCAAAAACCGCTCCTCAGCGGCGAGGCATGAGATGGAACTGGGAGGCTCTCAGGGACCCAGCGGTCCTCCAGCTCTTCAGACAGGATCTGGAGAGATTGTGCCACGAGCAAGAAGAGCACCAACGAGAGGTCACTGAACATTGGGAATGGTTAAAGCAGCAGCTCCAAGTTCTGCAGCAAAAGCATTTCCTCAAGCCTGATGACGGAATCCGCCAGCCGTACATCACCTCCCCGACGAAGGATCTCATTCATGAAAAGGCCCGATGTCTGAGATCGCTGCGCGAAGCTAGAGAAGCTTTTGATGCTGATGCCGCAGATGAAGCAGCTCACCAGTCCTTTCTAGCACGTCAAGCTCAGCTGAAAGAAGTGAATCGCAAAGTTCGTCAAGCAGTGAAGTTTGACAAGACATGCTGGATCGAAGAACTGGGGCAGGAAGCTCAACGTGCGGCGCACAACAATGATTTTCGAAGGCTCTATGCAATTGAGCGACGTTTGAGTGGCAGGAAAGTGCGTTCTCCCAAAGTTTATGTGCAGCTTGACTCCGGAAGAGCTGCCTTGACTCCGGAAGCAGAGCAGCAGGCATGGCTCCAGCACGGCTTGCGAGTGTTCGGAGGCAGAGAAGTTTCTAGCTGTGAGCGACAATCGGGGCGCTGCAGTCTGGAAGGTCATCTAGCTAATCCCCCAACTGCCCAGGAAATCCAAAAAAGCGTTGGAGCCATGCGTGTCGGCAAAGCCACCAAGCCCGACGGCCCAGGAGCAGCTCTGCTGAAAGCAGGAGATGCTCCAATGCGAAGCCTGCTGATGAAGCTTGCCCAGCACATCGTGGATAACCACGATGACGAAGAAGCTTGTGTTTGTGTCCCTAGTGAGCTTAGAGACCCTAAGATGGTTTGGATATGGAAGAATAAGGGTGATATTCATGATCGTGATGTTTATAGGGGGATAGGATTGCGTCATCACATTTTCCAAGTCATCATAGGCGTCTATGCTTCGAGACTCAAACTTCTTCAACGCAGTGCTATTGATTATTGGCACTATGGGTATAGGGCAGGCAGTAGCCGTACACATGCAATCTTTGTGGTCAGGCATACTCTATGGCGCCTCACCAAGGCAAAGCAGTCTTGGGAATTGGTGCTGTACGACCAAACCAAATATTTTGACATGATCGATCGCTCGGACCTCATTCGGGATCTTCAGGATGCTGGGTTGGGTGTTAGTGATATCAAGGTTTTTGAGGCTACTCTTAACAAGTCGTGTTATGAGTATGGTTCTAGCAACACCCGATACCAGCAGGTCCTCAAGGGAGTCGTCCAAGGAGGGAGGGAGAGTGCAATGCTTAGTTTGGGTCCCATGAATCGTACTCTCAGAGCCCTGAAGCAACGTAGGCTTAGGAGGTTGGCCGGTTCTGGTATTCCTAGTGTTTGTGTCAGGACGAACAGCCAAGCAAGCATCACTCACCCGACCGACACTGCTGCTGCCGCTGACAACACTTACGATCTCACTGACGCTGTGTATGCTGATGATGTTGCTAGCATTGTCTTATGCCCTACTCAGCATGTTGTGACCGAGATGCAGGATTTTTGTGAGGTCGCTGAGGGAGAAGGTCTGTTGCCGAACATTCAGAAGTTTGAAAGAGTCAGGCGTTTCAATGGGGCTGGGGCTGAAAAACTTCGGGATGATTCGGCATACTCCAACCGTCTCCCCAATCGGCAGGGTACCGTGAAAGTTCAAGATAGTGTCAAGTATTTGGGTGACCACTTGGACAGCAGTCACTCAAACCGGCGAGAAATTGATCACCGGCTTCGCTGCGCACGTGCTGCCTTCAACAGTTTGGCCGCCAGGGTTTGGAAGAATCGAGGTTTGCAGCCTGAGACGCTGAAAATTCTGTACGCTTCGCTTGTCAGGTGTCATTTGGTGGGGGCCCTAGAATGTTATGCCTTGACCAAAAGCGAGACGGCCAAACTCGAAAGGCAGCAGAACGTTTTCCTCTGGAGACTGCACTGCTTTTGTCACGACCTCCCCGCCGGGCCTGAGAAGTACAGAGACCGGCCCACGTCTGAGAGACTGCGAGAGTGGCTCGGGGTTCACACTGTTGAGTCGCAACTGGTTGTGGCTAGAGTGTCGTGGTTAGTTGCTAGTAAGCTGGGTGGTCCTCCTCAAGTTTGGGGTCTTGTTACTGGCATCTTTGACTTTGAAGACCAAGCCCCGCGCAGTCCATGGCACTTGCTCTGGGAAAGGGATCTGGGTCAGGTCAAAGCCGTTTTGGGCCCTGATCTTCCTGCACAGCAGACAGAACAGATTTTCCAGCATCTGACTGGGCTCAGTGAAGCCTCTCGCCAGAAGCTGTTGGCCAGATGCTTGTCGTTTAGGAACTGGGAGACGCTTGACAGGGATGTGTTTTGTCCTGACTGTTCTTCTAAGTTTCTGGACCAACGGTGGCTTCGTTTTCACCAGAAACGTGTGCACCCGCACAGAGACCCTAACCCTGAAGATGCCCTTTTGGATATTGAAGCGTACAATCCGACCGGTGTCACTTGTCCTTGTTGTGGGTTTAAGTTCTCTTGTAGGGTTTCCTTGTTGCAGCACGTCAGAAAAAGGGCTGTTTGCAGGGAGGGTCTAAAGTGGATGTGGCAACAGCACAGCAATGGAGTCACGCCTACTTACCCTATATGTGCACTGTCCGGCAAGGCAAAATCCAAGCGGGAAAGAGCCAGAATCCCCAATATGTGGAAGGAGCTTCTTGTTCGACGGCTCACAACAGAAGTGCTGGCACAGGCTCAGTTCTTCAGTGATGAGCAGCGCGGAGCGCGCCATCAGTCCCGCTAGGATGATGCAGCCTGAAGCATCGGGCCCTGGGGGCTGCTTCGGGCCTACTTGGCGCTAGGCCTCGGAGGCAGCGCGCGTGGCACCGCAGAGCGGCAGTAAGACACGCGCAGCGCCAGTTCGAGGCGGACCGAGACGCTCATTGAGTGAGGTCATGAATGAATGAATTTCATCTATCTTTTTATGGCCGTTTCTCATTCGTTCAATCATTCGTTCATTCGTCCAATCATTCTTGCATTAATTCATTAATTCACTCGTCCATTTCCTTCATTCCCGTCGTTTTTTCATTCCATCCACTCCATACCTTCCATTCATTGCGCTCATTCCTTGGAAACACGTCATGTCCATATTTTCATTTGTTGAAATCATTTTAGTAGTTCATTCGTTTCATGTCTTTTTCAGCCCATACTACAGCATTGATTCGTCCATCCATTCCTTCACTCATTCCATTCCATGCATCACCATGTTTCCTCTCATTCCACTCATTCCGTTCATTTAATTCCCTTCATGCCTCTCCTTCGCTTCATGTGTTTATCTTTCATTCTATTCGTCCGTGAACGTTCGTTGCTAATTTCAACCGCTCTTTTCTATGTTGTCATATTTCATGTCATGTCAACTCAGACCATCTACTTTCATTCCGCTCCCCTCAATCCATTCCATTCTAATCTTCGGTCACTCCTCACACATGCATACATACACCCAGTGACATGCCTATGTACATACACGTAAACGACAGCTGCTGTGACAAACCTTAGAAACAAGAAAACCTGCCGCTTCAGGAATTCTTCAAAGATAAACCTCAAAATGCATGCCAAGCTTCTTCGCCAGGAGGCAGGCCTGAGGGACGTTGATTAGGGCATAACATTTGCGTTTAGGGTTGACCCTTACCACCCAACATCTTCCAGTTTAGGCTTCCTTATCATTGTTGATTGGGAGTTGGGGGCGTTGCACAGCAGATTTAAAAATGGTTCGGTCTCACCCAGTTGCGCCTGGCCAGAGGCAAGCGCAGTTGGGAAAGCAGGCGTGGTTCAGCTTGCCTTAGCTGCGACAGGCCCAAACACTCCGTAAATCCTCTAAACAGAAACGGGCAACCATCCTAGTAACCTGAAGTTCCTAGGACAGCACAAAGCGGCAATAGCTATAAGCCCCAAACAGCTCACAGTCACCCTGGTGGGTCCCTCTGGTTCGTATCCGACTTCATGTGACGGGAGAAAAGCCACGGGAAAAAAAACACCGTCTTTAACTTTCCAAGTAGCTCATGAGCCCGAAGACACAGCGGCCGCCCTGGCACCAGAAACACTGGTGAAGCTGCGTGAGAGAATGATCAACCTAGACCCTCCATCTACCCTCCATTAGACCCTAAGTACCCACTACAAGTATTTGGGACCATATACCCCTATTTGAGGGTACAAGGAGGGTTCTGGAAGGTTGCGTGGCTTCATCTGCGTTGGCCTCATGAAAGATTGAGGGTCTATGTGGAGTCAGGGGTTTGGGGACCGCATAAACGCTTGGCTTGTTTGGGTTTAGAAGGCCCCTAAAGTGTGCACTGGCGCACCGAGGTTCTGCAATCCTGAGCCCTGAAGCCCCTTACGCTCCAAATATCATGAGGATCCTTAGCAACCTCTACGGCGAAAGAAGCATTTCCGCAAAGTACATAAGCCCAGCAAGAACGAATAGCGATCATAACCGCCCCCGCTACAGACCCATCACTACCGCCCGAAATTCATCAACCATCCTAACGCCCATCTAGCACCCCATGTAAACCCAACAAATGCCTTCCGAAAGCCTCCCAGGAGCCGTGCAATGGAAAGGATGCAAACTTCGAGAGCAGTAGGCCGGTGAGGATGGCGTCTGCCTCTCGAAAAAACAAAACTGGGTTGGCCTTTAAACACCCTGAAAAACATTTATATATAGGGCCCCTTATAAACCCAAATAAGGAAAATAAAAATAGTCCCAAAATCCAACCTAGAAAACTTGTGGGTGGTTGTCGAGATGATGGTCCCGTTTGGGGTATCCTAAATATTTGGTGCCGTATTACAACCGGGATCCAAAAAGGAACCATAATGTTGACAACCACCCATATGATTATCATAGTTATGATCTAACAGATTCATGTAAACTTTGGGCTTAGGGTCTAAGGCTCTGCAGCTTTTTTTCCGGTATGCGTGAAGGCCGCATCCCAAACATATCATATCAGACCTCCTTGGAAGCTTCCTGTCAGGTTTCCAACAGGGGTATTTAAGGTCTATGAAATTTCGGGTAAGGCGGCCTAATTTATTTGTATCGGGCATCGAACCCTAAACCCGAAAACCCTAAACCCCTACAGCCCTAAAGCCCTCAACCCTATACCCCTAAACAGTCAAACCGTTACAACCCTCAACCCTATATCCCTAAACCCTAAAAACCCTCAACCCTATACCCCTAAACCCCTAAACCCTTAAACCCTAAACCCTCAAACCGTAAAAAAAACAAAACCCGTCAACCGCGTTTTTTTTTATCATTTCCAGCGCAAGGCAAAGTCGACCTGAACCCGGACATCTTCCCTTTCAGATGACAGGTTTAGGGTTTAGGGGTATAGGGTTTAGGTTTAAGGGGTTCCTTGGTTAAACGCCCCCTTTGTTCATTTTTGCAGCAGGCTTCGTACCTCGCCTAAGATATCCTGAACCATACACCCTAAAACCCTAAAACCTTCATACAAAACTGTTCAAAAGGTATACATTTTCACTTGAGGGGGGGAGATCTGGCTAAGCAAAGCTCGAACCAAGAAGGTGCCGGTCTGTAGGTCGGCAAGCTCCTGGTAGCCGTTCATGTTTAGGGATGTAGGGAAGTACCCTAAACCCTAAACCTAAACCGCGGGGTTTAGGGTTTAGGGTTTAGGTTTAGGAGTTTCGGGCTTCGGCGCTCACTGAGACCTCTGAAGCCAAAGACCCGGGTCCTGGAACTGTCACTCACGATATCGAACTTCTAGACATAAACCCCCCAAGCCCTTTTGCAACTGGCTTTTGATAATAAGGATCCTACTATTTAGGGTACTATATTGGGGTCCTCCATTTTCGGAAACTCCCATATGGGAGTTTCCGAAAATGAGGGGTACCTTATTTTGGGGTCCTTATAATAGGGATCCTAATTATTTAGGGTGCTATATTGGGGTCCCCCATTTTCGGAAACTCCCATAGAAACCCCAAGCTTCCACAGCTCGGACCCGGTGATGCCTCCGGCCTCTGCCCTGCCGGCTAAACCCAAAGAGGCGAGAGCGGCCGCAAATCGAGCCGCAGCCGCACCTGAAGTTAGAAGTTTCCGAAAATTAAGGGTACCGGGTGCCTTATATTTCGGGGTCCTTTAAAGGGTTACTATAAGGGTACTATAAGGGTTCCTTTAGAGGGCTCTATAAGGGGAAAGAGTTCCCGAAAACTAGGGTTATGTTGGGGTCCTTGATAATAAGGATCCTACTTAGGGTACTATATTCGGGTACCCCTATTTTCGGAAACTCCCATTTAGGAGTTGGGAAAGTCTTGGGGATGAAGGATCCCCTTTAAAGGAATCTATCAGGATTTTAGGCTTCTCCTTAAAGGGTACAATAGGGTCCTATACCATGACCCCCCAACTACCCTCTAACATACCCCAATTACCTACGACTAAGGGCCATTAGGGCTCCATTAAAGAGGGGTCCTGGTACTCGGGCTCCCTTTAAGGGAGCCTCCGACCGGGGAAGGCCACTAAGGTTTCAAGTTTGGGATCTAAGGTTGCCACATGCACCATACACTTACCTTTGGTTAGTAGGGAATGGAGGAATGGGGTACAATTATAATTACTATTACTACCATTCTTCCATTCCCTACTAACCAAAGGTAAGTACATGTAACCGTGCGGGCTTACTTATGAACGTGCTCACGTCAAGTGGTGTGCATACCCTAAACCCTAAACCCAACACACAAAATCTTCCAGGCAACGGGGTCCTGCATACATACACACGCACCAAGCCATTTTCTTACTAAAGCAATAAGCCACAGACATAAAAGGTTAAGCTTTCCGACTCCTACTAAACTATAAGAACCCGAAAAGTCTGAAGGTTAGGTATTGGGGATCTAAGATTTGCCTGCCCAGTACATGTACGGGCTTGGGGGGGATCCCAGCCGTCGCAGCTCCGTCCACATCTCTTCACGAGGTATACTATACAGGAAATATAAGAGGGGTTAAAAGAGCATGATGTCTTCAACCCCGAAATCATATTCTTTGGGGGAACATGCAAAAACAACTCCAACTCTGGTATGTGTCCGGAAGCACGGATTCGTGTGTAGGTTCTCTCTCGGTGTAAACGGTATCCGTGCCACAGAGACAGTCCCTTGCAACATTTTTGATGTTCCTCCTGCGTTCCTTCTGGTCTTGGATGCTGTCACGGCTTTGCTGAGCCGAAGTCAAACCCTGAGGCCCAAGTACTTGACTGCCAAATGAGAAGATCTCCGGACCTGTATGCGCAACCTGTGCCATAATCTAATCCAAGCGCAAACAGAGATGCAAGGATGTTTGGCCCAGGGGACATCTGGCAGCATCCGGCGGGTCAAAGGCTGTACAAGGACCCCCAGCATGCATTCATCTTACCGGTGCCCAGGGAGAATGGGCAGCGGATCGCTGTAACCGTCCCTATATCAACCCTTGATAGTAAACTTGATTTTTAGTCCTGCTAGCAACTAGTCCTTCCTCCACTCTCCCTTAAGCGCCAGTCGGCCATTGCTGTGGCGGACTCGGTGGGCAAGGACGCAGCGCAGTAACCAGCTGCGAACATGATAGTAGAAAACAGGGGTGATGCGTGCTCCTGTGCAAAACAATCATGATCCCAAGTGGCGGAAAACACTGGACATGAATTCATGACTTAACTACACTTGGGCTTCAAATATGCTTGGAAGTGAGACTCAACCACACCCCTAAAAAGCTTACATCCACACACGCGCACACACACACGAAGAACTCCGAAGAACACTGGACATAGATCCTTGAACCTTGAAACCATAAACATCCTGAAACCCTGGGAACCGTAAACCCGATGCCCGCAGAGTTCCGCGTGCAAAACTTGGCCGTGGAAAAGCGCAAAAGTGGCCCTTTCTTTTCAGAGAGCACAACAAATACCTCGTAGTAAGTTACAAACAAAGAACTCAAGTTGATTCCTAGTATTTTGTGCATCTGCATCGGATTTCTTCGTAATGTCTTGAGTTATGGAGCTTTTTCCTTGCTTGTCTTCGTATGACGGTCCAGGACATTCCAGTTTCCAGTGGCAGTGTGCTCTCCGGGTTCCGTTGCGCGACGGGGTCTTCAAACATGTCTTTCAAGGTGAGCTTGACAGAAAACTCTCCCAGGCAAGGGATTTAAAGCTCCGGGTTCGGGTTCAAGATAAGTGTCGAGATTACTTCCCTTCTTTTTGCCACTGGGCTTGGGTTAGCCAGATCCTTGCATGGCGGCCTTTCGTGTTCACCCGACGGAATCCCTACCTTAGCCCCAAATCACCTACCTTTTTAAGGACTTATATAAAGAAATCATATTAGGGATCCCTAAAAATGGTAGGTTCCTTAGGGTCCAGGTAGACCCTGAACTCCTTTGTGATCAACGGCCTCTCGGACCGAAACGGGCTCCTCCAGCCTCAAAGCCTGTAAGGGCAGTGGTGAGCACTCCAAGAGCAGGCTATCTAAGGGCCTACGTAATCATATCGTGGTATGACCAAACATGGTGTATGAATAGTCTGATCACGCAAAATGTTAGCTGGAGCTACAGGTAAACAAGACAGAAGGCCCGAAGCCAAGCCGGAAAGGAGTTGTTCCTTCCGAGCGAAGCGGCCTAAGCTTTTGAAATCCTAAACTCCGAGCCTAAACCCGTTGGGACCCGCAAACCCTTCTCCCAAAACCTCGGCCCCTGTCCGATAGTATTGCCAATTGCAGTATACCTATAGTCTCCATCGTAGTTCCTTTTTGTGGTTAACCAGTTTTATGGTTAGGACCCTATAATAAAGATTTGGGTTAACCAAAAAAAGGAACTACAATGGAGGCTATAGGTATAGCTACGAGTAGTCTAAGTATAAATAACAATAGGGAGGGCTAGGGGATGGGGATGGTGACGTTTCAGGCTGCTTTATGACGGCCCCGAGCACAATCATTGACAGACTCACAAGCCCCACAACATCATGAATTAGGCCTTTTGTCCAATGAACATTTTCAATATAATCCGATGTGGATCAGCCACCAGATGAGTTCTCTGGTACTTGCGGCCCCCGCCAGGACTGCAGCGACTAAGGTAAGACACTGAATTCGATGTTGCTCATCTTCGCTACCTCCTAGGCCCATTACTTCAGACATTTCAAAGTCGGTACACATACAGTCAAGAGCTACTCAACTGGAAACTGAAAACCTTTAAACACACCAGAACGGAGAAGATTAAAAATTCTATGACATAAATTGCATAATTACTTAAACAAATTGTAACCAATTATAATATGGAAAGGGCAGACAAGCTCATTTCATGGGCCCAGGTCGGGGAAACCTGACCTCTCCTCTTTTTCGGGGGAGACGCGATCGAAGGCCTGAGCGTTGCGCGACGGCGCGATGCTGTCCCGACGTCTGGCGCAAAGCTTCGAGATCCAGGGAATCCAGGGAGGATTTTGGGTTTAGGATCCATAAAGCTTGTGCAGGACCCCTTTTGGTCCCAAGAAACAGCTAAGCTAAACAACAAGTCTGAAACGAAAACTGTGTAAGATACAAGGCGGTGGCTTCAATAGTTCATTTTTATGCGCGCGTGTTGTCTAGCCCGGCACTTTGTCGCTGAGGGTTGATGGCGGATTTCTCTGTTTACAGTGAGGAGAACTAACTTCAAGATTCGTGCATGGGTTGGGGCTTACGGGTTGATTTTTGCAGGTTTATGGCCGATTGAGGCGGTCTTTTTGAAGACTTCGTGAAACAAAAGAAATCAGCCGCCGCTTTCTGAGCTGCATTGAAGCTAAATCCCGATTGTACTCGAATCAACATCGATGTTCAGCAGTTTATCGCACTTTTTAAAATACTGCAGACCGCATGCGTGGGGGATTGATCTCGACTTGGTTGCTGCTCTCCCCACCAGAGCTGTAATGAATGTAGGTGTGGCTGGCTAGCACTCTCCACAGACTGGACCCTGTCTCTCCCTCTTACTTCCACACGTGCGATCCTATGCAGGCAGAACCGGCGGCCGTTCCTTTTGCACTCACTGCCGGCGGCGGTTCGTCTGTGCAACGGGATAGCTCTGATTGCTCAGGATAGAAGACACATATAGCACTTAGCTATGGGCATTGACTTGAGCCAAACGTTGCGTTGGCGGTCACATAGAAAGGTAAAGATGAGGGATGCGTAGCATGCCCCCTTAGAGTCGAGGGACGCGTAGCGTGCCCCCTTCTCTTGCACTTTACACGGTCTTGCTCACAGCTCTTATAGTGACACCTTAGAACTTGACAAGGCATCGCAGTCCGTTCGCACCCCCCATGAGTTGCGTCTCCGACGCTGCTCACCCGGAAGATGGCACGATAGGACAACAGAAAATGTTCCGCCGCAACGTTGACATTGAAAATCAGAGCTTTGCATCCCAATTAGAAACGTTGTGACACTCATCTACGTCAGTAACGATCCCCTGAAATGGCAAACGAATCAGGCGTCACCGAAGAAAGAAGCATTCGCGATGGCATTCCATGGGCGAAGCTCAGAGGTCACGAACTGATAGGCGAGGAAGACCAAGCGTTGATTCATCTCCATCTTCGCGTGGTCGCAGGATCGCGGTCCCAGGGCCGGAGGTTTTCCTCTGGATACTGTTCCCGATGCTTTCCCTTGTCCTTGCCTTTGTTTCGGCCTTTGCCGGCGGTGTAGTCGTAGTAGGAGTTGGAGTTCCAGCCTCCATGTTGCTCACCTCCGGTTCTCCCACGCCCTTTTGAAGGTCCCTTGGATGAAGAAGCGCTTTCACGTTCCTCCGTAGTGACAGGCGTGTCCAGGATGGATGTACCACCTGGAGGAAGATAGTCAGCGGCCGAAATGTGGTGTAGGGCTTCAGTACGCTTGGTCGTCGGGTTTTGCTGTCTCTCAGCCTTGGATCTGTTCAATCTGTCCATGAAATGCGCAGGCATTTGCACACTGTGGTCCACCAGCAAGCCGATGGTCTGGACTGACTGATCAGAATGAGTCAGCAGAATACCGACGGGGTCGATGTACAAGAAGTCCACTGGTCCAGTTGGCGTTGGTCGTAGCACTGAGAATTGTTGGTGTCCCGTCACCATTGGAATCACCTCGCACAGGACGTTCAGGCAACAAAAGTGCATAGCCTTCACATCTTCATCCCTTTCGCTCTTCAAGTAAGTAGTAGGGTTGAAGTTGTCCCTGCCAATTCCCATCATGTTGGCTCCCCGTGTAAGTAAAGAAAGCATCTGGTTCGTCCGGAAGCGCTTCAAGGTGTAAGTCCCGTTGGGATCATACTGCTTGAGGTTCTCAGGTTCCTTGGCAAAGCGAATGATCTCCTCATCAGTCACATCCTTGCTCACACCCGTTTCCCTATCCACTGCCGCCAAAGATCCCCACTTTCCAAGCACATCATAGCGTTGGCCAAGTGCGAAACTTTCCCTCATCTGAACAACGGCATAGTCGCCCACTTTGCGAATCCTGACCAAGCCTTGTAGATGGATCTGCATACCACGTATGCCATGTACGAAAGAGCGGTCATGTTCGCGTCAATGCAATGGGCATTTCGCTTTCCAGAATAGTAGGATGGCTGCATGGCGGTACGTGCAAGTTGTAGCTCAGGATCGATGTTCAAAGACTGGCCGGTAACGAAGACGGGACGACGTTCCTGTGCAATTGCTTCTGGTACTGCGTCATCAAAGTCCTCTCCAGGCTCTATGTCCATTTCTTCATCAGGTTCCTGTTCTGGATCGTCCTCCGCGATGACAGATGGTTCTGGGATTTCTTCAGGTTCCGCAACGGTCTCTACCTCCATGGCTTCCTGCTCCTCTTCGGGCGCCTCAGGCACTGCGGCTGCTGCGGCTTCCATTGTCTGAGCAATGAAGTCACTGGGGATCTCCGTAGGAGTCTCCCGTTGTGGAGAACCTTGGTAATATCCGCTCGAAATGAACTGTGACCAGCAAGACGTGCATCGGGAGAAACATGCTGGAACGATGTTGTAGCATGCCGGGCATACCCTCATTCTCCGTCCATCCTCGTCTCTGCGTAGGTCTTCGGGTCGCCAATTCTTGATGACAAACTTGATTCCTTTGTCCATGTAGTGATGCCGAACCGTGTTCTCCCTGTGGGACTCCAGGACAGTCGTGAGGTCTCGAATGATCTGCTCCTTGCTTGTGTCGTGGGGTCCAGGAGGCATCTCGCAAAGCAATTCCATGATCTTGCTTGGCGTTCGGTATCTCTCGAACTCAGGAAGCAACGGTGATGCATTGTAGTCCAACACCAGCTCTTTCTCCAACCGTTCATCGTAGATCTTTTCCACCAGAGCGAAAGAGTGTGTATCTCGAGGATCAGGGACGCAAAACCATACCTCCTTGACGAAATGGAAAGGTATCGTTCGACCAACGATCATGATGCCGCTGTCCGTGATACGTCCATCCTCTCGTGCAAGGTCCTGCGACGGGACATGAAGGACCGCCAATGGCATGTGCTTGGCGTCTCGTCCATGTACTCGCATCTTGGTCGTTGCGTTCCGGTGATCGAACGGCGCAAACACCCCCCAATAGCTGTGGAGTCTGCCACCTTGGTTGCCTCGGAATTGGCGCCTATGGTCGAAGTCCCCGTCGGGGTCCTCCGAACCAGGCATGATGCCTTGCGTGACAATGGAATCCAAGTTGCGGCATGCCGTAGCGTGGAACGCACCTCCAAGACGTTGCAAGAGGGTCATAGATGGAGATATTGCGAACCTGTTCTTGTCCAACTGAAGCAAGTTGTTCTGGGGATCTGAGTGCGCAGAGTGACCACTCGTAGCCCGAACTGCCCATGGCTTCACCCAGCCGTTGCATATGTTCAGGTACCTCTGGCCATGCCGGCAATGATCGTTGTTCTGGATCTCCGTGATCTGGTCCTGAACCGATACCAACCTGTTCGAACCTGCTGATCCAAGAACTTCCGTGCCGGGGTCCTTCACTCTCACACCCAGGAACTGCAACCGAATCTTGGCCTTGTTGCGTTTCGTGGCTGCAATCATGTTCCCTTGGAACAATAGCTGAAGTCTTTCATTGTACACTCTCTTCTTCTGTTGTCATCGGTCCTTGAGACCCCTTCGGTGATGCGTCTGCTTTCATGGGTCCATAGTGGCTCATGCCTCACCAAGTCTTCGATCATCACCCATCCTCCTTCATCACATTTGATGACACTGTTGAATGCCACCTGGCACCTGTTGTCAAGCCATTCCGAGCCTGGGCGCCTGGCGATTCTGTGGCGCAAGTCAGATTGGATGCATGATAGCGCCCAATCCGCGTTCAATCTGCGCTGACGGGTGATGTTGCGAAGGACAACTTCGTTCACGAGGTCCCACCGATTGTTGATGAAGCTTGCACCCTTGGTTGGGATCAGGTCGAGAATCCCGCACCGGATTGGCCTTCCGCCGCCGATGGATTCATAGCCTGCATTGGTGTAGCTATGAGTGTTTTCATCGTAAGCAAAGCTAGGACGGTCTCCTCGTTGAGGTAGGCGTCGGTCGCGATGGTCCGAAAGCTGCTCAATGATGTCCACCACTCGCTGGCTATTCTCTGGTCCCGATTCCTGCAGTGGTACGCCACAAGCATCATTTAGGCCCCGACGGTTCTCCACATCCGTGCAGAGATTGTGTTTGTTCTCATAACGGATCAAGACCACATCACCCCGTACGGCTTCGCCTCCGCGTCGCGGTCGGGCTTTGGCCTTGGGTCGTCGGTCCGAGGATGCAACACTCACATGATCTGTGGTGTCAACGTCCATTGGCTCAGCCTCTTGTGTAGGTACTCGACGTGGATATCGAAGAAGACTTTCCTTGATAATCTGGACGCCTCGAAGTACCAGGTCCCGGGTCGCAGCATTTTCTGTGCAATTGGACAGAGTGTGTAGATCACTGCCGCAAGCGACACAGAACGTGATGCGGTCGCTTCCGACTGACATTTCGCCCTGAGCGAGTACGCCCACATAGTCCTGAAGCTGCGCGACAAATCCTTCACGAATTGCATGCCTGGGATCAGGGCCTTCTGCACCTTGTTCTTCTTCGGGTTGCGCATCCACATCTACATCCTGTGCAGGTATTGGTGGAGCAACTGAGAACCCTGGATCGTCCGTGACGTTGTCAGCGGCCTGTGTCTCGTCGGTTCTCGCAATCTCTACAGGGTAGATATCACCATCGACGATCACTGTGAAATCAATCACGAGGTCAGCGGACATGTTGTTGACGATCTCAGCGACTGCTTCATTCTTCTTGGGCGGTGTCCTTTTGCGCGGGGAGTCAACCGTGATCAGCTCGATGGCTTCGGCCGACGCGTAGCGGAAGAATGATCTTTCGATTCCCCTCGCGCACGCATTT
Organism: Symbiodinium sp. CCMP2592; assembly: GCA_905221615.1. Lineage (NCBI taxonomy): Eukaryota > Dinophyceae > Suessiales > Symbiodiniaceae > Symbiodinium > Symbiodinium sp. CCMP2592. The sequence continues at coordinate 14,567 of CAJNDT010000304.1, read as the reverse complement.
GCTCCCTCAAGGCCACCCCAATTCGGAAAATGACTTGGGTGTCTCATTGCAATTGTAAGAAGCCCGAGCGCCAGCTCCACTGTGTCACCCAGGAGCTCTTCCTTGGGCAAGACTGACCCTCTGTAGCATTCTTGCGCTCTTCCGGAGTCAAAAGCATCCTCATGAAACCAGCATAAGCGCAGTTCCCGGCATCGTAGTAGCAGATGTAGCATGTCTTGCCTTCGGAGTCGTACCCTCTGTCCCACGCCAACTGTTTGGCCTTTCCCCATGCCGCGTACTCGATGGCCTGACTGGCTGTGATTCGGAGACCACCGTAGTGAGAAACCGTCTTGCCGATGTCTTCATAGACCATCTCTGCACAAACTTTGAGGAACTCCTTGATGTCCACGCGAGGATCCACGAATTGAAGCCTCAGGTCATAAAGGTGCTTTGCGCAAGCCAAGGTGTACTTCTGGGACGTGATCAAGTCATTGAAGGAGCCGATTTGATGCTGCATCTTCAAGGCTGAAGTATGCGCGCACCCAATGCAGTGTCCAGGATACCCGTTTCCGGTCGGCTTGAAGAAGGCTTGTGCGTAGCACTCAGCCAACTTCATTGCTTCACATCCAGGGCAATAGAACGTTCTCCCTTTGACATAACCAGTGTTCAGGGTCGCATAGGTGTCGATCCTGAACCAGTAGTGCCTGTTGTCGTAGTAGGCTTCGGGAACGGTCATGGCGATGTCAAAATCCTGCCAGGTGACTGTGGACGATTCAGCGACCGTGTCACCCTGGGCACCCGACCTGATCTGTTGCTGCTGTTCCCCCGTAAACCATGTCTGCGAAATCTTGGTGGACGTCTTGACTTCACTCTTGTCCTCCCAAATCTCGACAAGCGACGGGTGAGCGACTGAGTCGGTTCGGACTGTTTCGTCCCATGAGCGAACTTTCGATGCCTCAACAAAGCACGTGGATACCATCTTCTCGCAGAACAGCTGCTTCTCGTAGATAGCGAGGCCCAATTTGAACCTGACCCGATTGTCCGGTGGTGGCACCTTTTCGACTGACAGTGTATGCACGCCTGACGACGCATGTTTCGCCTGGCTATACATTCTTGACCAAAACGAAGATCCATGAATCACCACGCATGCTCGGGCCCGCAACTCCAGTTCAATATACATTCCCAGCGCGTGGAAGCCGTTGAACATAGAAGCTTTCTGTCGAAGGTAATTGCTGGCTGCTCCTACGAACCGTAAGTCATGATTGATGTTGACAATTGGAGGGCGCGTGGTACGCTTCCCTGCCGCAATGATAGGGTCAACGTACGTGACCTTGAGCTGTCGCTGCAAGTCAGCACGAATTGCTGCTCCGTCTCCGACCTCACTCATCGGAAATGATATGTTCTCGATGAGGATCGCCTGGAGAGACAGATGGTAATGCAACGTGACGGTTGCAAGCTGCTCTTCAGTCAAGCCATCCAATGTCTCATTCACAGATTCCAACGATCCCTTTGTGACTTGGAAGTTGTAGTTGGCACCTGCGGTGATCGACGGGCTCACAATGTAGATCTCACTCCATCCATGCATGACGAGATTTTCTCTCACTGTATGCGATGATCCTCTGGTCCTTGCGACCATGTCAAAGTCTTGGACGAGGATTGTGCATTGAGAGCGCATAGTCGCGGCATCAGGCTTGCCACCCATACCCAAACTATTGCGAAATCCGTTCAGCGTGTTCATGGTGTTGATCCTTGCTTCTGCCGGAATTTCATCGTTGTCGACAAGATCGTTGTCTGCCTCGATCATCACTGCCGAGGTAAGCATTGGAGGAGAAGGAAGATGCACGCACGATACCAATGCCAATGCATGGTACAGCCGCGAATACATCCGTAACCACATCTTCGTGCTCAGCTTCACGTAGACCTTCAGGTTGAGACCCTTGTCGTCACTTTGAGAGACGGAACGAATCCTTGCCAAGTAGGTCACCAGTCTTCTGACGTAATGCTGAATCGGTGTGGTCCCCACGTCGTGGTTGGCCACGAACTTTGGCGTCTCATCAATGGTAGGTGGGTACTCGTCTTGATCACGGGTCGTCGCCAGCAAGCTCGAGCGACAGCCCTTTTCATCGATGTTGACATAATGGTACCAACTTTCCTGAGCGCCAGCGGGGATTGGAGCTTCCTCCCATGTCGGTTGCGATGGTTCCTCTTCCGGTTGCGAAGTCGATGGTTGTGGAGGAGGTGCCGCAGAAGATGATGACGCCGATGCCGTTGCCTCGTCCGTCCTTGCCCTCTTTGGTCCGTGGCTAGGGGTGGCTCGAGGCTCAGCAGCGGATCCTTGCGATTGTCCCGGCGTTCTTCCATGCTCAGGGTGCACGATTCCTTCCGGTTCGAGGTTGCTTGCCGTAGGCATCGCAACTCTCCCCGTTGAGTATACCCAGCTAGGATGCCGTTGAAGATTGGGCGGAAATAGGCCATCATCTTGCATAAGCGGACTTGGTGCCCCCATCTGTTGGAATTCTGCTTCCCATATGCTCAACGTGGCGCGTTTGGTAGAGCAGTCGACCACATACCCAGATTCAACTCCGCACTGATTCCAGGTGTAGCTACGGAACGCATCCGGCAATTGGAAGCCGTTCCTGTCCTGATCTGCACATACAGCATCCACATGGTGCTTGAGGAAAGAATACGTGGTGTAGTCGGAATCAGGGAGCACATCGTTGGACCATCTGTAATGCGGGTGTCCAGTTTCTGGATCAACCCATGATACGTAGGAATGAAGCACGTGGAGACAGACACTGAACGCCTGGAGCGAGTTCATCGCAAAGGAGCGGATGTCCCATGCCTGAGGCATTGTGCGCATCATCAAAGCCAGCTGGTGAACGTTGAGTGGCGTAGCGCCATCGTTGTTCGCTGCACATTCTTGGTTGTAGGTCCGTAGTCCATATCCAGTGTGTTTTGCGAACATGTACATCAGCTTGCACACCCTACATAACGTAGGTTCCGCCAACAGGTCTGATTGGTCAGGTGCTCTACCCGACATGGGCAACTTGTGGTAGTAGTCCTGATTCACCGTATACCATTGTTGAATTCTCGTGTCTGTCACAGTCTGGTAGGGCGTCTCCACGGAGTTGATGAGAACGGCGAGGTTGTAGTACCCGTCCGCACTGACGATGTTCCTTGTTGCAGTGTTCAAGTCGAACCGAACTTGTTTTCGTTCTTGTTCCAGTTCAACCACAGCCAATTTTGCATCATCGCGGATCACTTCCTCATCCACCATAAACCTGGTGATGGCATTGAACTTCCCCTCGTAGTCAGCAACAATGTGTTTGAGACCTCCACCAAACTTGATGACCATGGCGAGTATCTCCCCATAGGGTTTGTCCATGTACTCCTCAGGGGCAGCAAATAAGCAAGCTTTGAGGATTTCTCGGACTCGAATGGAAAGATCCCCTCCTGGCGACAGATTTGCACACGTGAACAGCAAGACCAACGGAGGTGCTTTGAACGCTGCCCATGTGCGAATGAGATCATTGTCGACCACTTTGTCTTTCGTAATCTTCGGCGGGAGCGAGACGCTCTGCGACGGATCCCCAGAATACATCTCCAGGAACTTGTGGAACTTCAGAAACGTTCGCATCATCCCACCAGACGGGAAAACTTCTTCGTGGTCCACTCCTTCGAAGGCCAGCTCGTAGGCATTGTAGCTTTCAGCCATGGCTCGGGTTTCGGTCCTTCCTCCGTAGGAGGGAAGTCCCTACACCCTACTCGACTTCACGGTTCCGGGTTCTCCGTAAGAGGCACCCTTCCCCGATCCGTCTGGTCAGACCTTAGTTGTTCCTTAGTTGGGGCTGTCTAATAGCCCCTTCATCAGCGTCTACACACTGATGTTGCTGCCATGCAATGTCCTCAGATTCATGTGCAACATGACTGACACTGACATGAGCTCGAACAAGGCTGCGAACATTCCTCGCAATTGACCGCCATGAGACATCAATGCGCTGCGACAAACTGCTCTTCGAATCATGGTCCAAGCAATCATCCGGTCTCACCATCAAACGATCCGCTTCAGGCATGTTAGAGAACATGATCCTGCGTCCACCACCATCGCCATCAGCACCAACATGATCATCAACCTTAACCTTCGTCACCTTGCCACTTGAAACAAGAGCATGCAACTCTGGCCAAGACCAACATGAACATGAAGAAGGCATGTCAAGCGAAAAATAGACGTCGGAAAATTCCGCACACTTCTTCAGCAGGCGTTTGAGAGATTTCAAGACACTTCTGAAAACCTTGTACTTCCCACCGGAACGTTTCTCACCCCCCACGCAAGCCCCTTCACTACTTCCAGGACCAGCACCTGATCGCAAAAGCGATGCCACGAATAGCACAGGTGTGCGCAGGTCGTTCCGGCACGCATCCTTCATCATACCGATAAGGTTGTCCTCATCGGCTTTGGAGCTGATCAGCTCCTTGCAAGTTATGCGAGAGCAACCCTTAGTGGACTTAGGCACGGCGTAGCCATTACCCAAGCCACAGAGGTCAACAATCATGCGGTCTGGCTTCCGTCCACCAGCCTTCGACGGCATGGCTACCAATCTCCCATCGCCAGTTGCCTGAAATTTCAAGGCTTTAAGCAATCTTCTGGAGATTTGGCTAGTCAACTCGCATTTATCAGATCGATCCTTAGCGTCCGAATCAGTCATGTGCAAATGTTTGGACGAGCACACATCAGACGACTTAGGATGCAGCGCGACGTTTGCGGCAATGTACTCCCATTCATCCTTGCAGTAGCCGAGCTCGACGGCGGTTTCGGGAGATACAGGATCCCGAAAGGTATAACGTTGCCCGTGAGTGCATCCTTGGATCTTGATGCTCTTCCACATGGCATCTTCCTGAAGTCCCTTGTACTGCTTGGTTTCCTGGACTGGTACTCGAGGAGGCACTTCGATGATGATTTGGAACCCCCATGATGCCGCTCTGCGCGCAATTCTTTGGACGACCTCCCCCCATGGGTAGTCTGTCCGCAATTTGGCCCTTTCAGGGTTGTCAGCGATTTTCCGACTCAGCCACGAATTCTTGCCCAACACCCCTGCACCAATGAAGATTACGGAGTTAGGGTTGTCTTTCCTTGCTTCCACCACATCAAAGATGTAGGCGCACATGGCGTCGTCAACTTCTCGCCCCATACTCAGAACATTTACTTGCAGCCCAGGGTCGTAGTGAGAATCGGGAGCATGCTGGGCGATGCAATCCTTGCCTGGAGCATACTCATTCCACCAGTTCTCCTCATCGACTCCTATCAATGTCCATACCGTCACTGCCTTTGGAGCATCTTTGATAGTGATACGGTACTTCCACCGGCTGTAAGGATTCTTGTAAGCATGGACCAACCTTCCATCGTGGTCGAGGAATTGGATCACCAGACCCTCCTTGGGCTTGTTTTCGGCGAAATTGACCACGTGAGGCACAATTGCTCCATCATATCCTTGATATTCCCTTTTCTGTTCCGCCGCATCATGCCATACATCTTCGTACACCGACGACCATTGGTCATAACCAAATTGAGAGGCTTGACTTTTGGACTGGCCGTTGAAACAAAATCCCTGGTGCAATGTAAAGCCCTGGTACCCCCCATGGATGGCACGCGCCAGTGTGACAACCACCGCTCGCCATTTGGCGGGCAGGGCGCGCACATAAGACTGGCCTAGAGGCGGTTCAGGAGGAGGCAAAAACGGCGGCGCAAGGACGTCCGCAATGGCGGCGGGGCGCAAATGCCCCCGCACCGGATGGTACTGAAACACAGCACGTTCCACGTAGCGGTCGAACTTGCCCGGTGTGTCAAGGATAGCAGCACGATCCTCCATCTAGTGCCACTGCCCTTCACGAAGAATCCAAGTCGACCGAAGGTAACGACCAGGCGGCAACGCAGAAGGCGGCCCCCGCAACATGCGCGGGAACTTGACAACCAGGATGGGGTCCACACTGTCATGTTCTTGCAAGCCTTCCTTACTCGACAATCCAGCGCGATACAACACCTGAGGGAGGATCGGCGTCTGCGTGTAAGGAAAACAAGGCACCTCGCTCTTGAACGAGTAGTGCTGCTGACCCTTCTCATCCGTGCTTTGGGTATGAGTAGGCCGCATCAGATCCATAATCTCTTGGGAGCCGATGAGATCCGGCGGAAAGATGTTGATGAGCTGACACGCATGTGTCCAGGACACAGAATCCTTGAACGACTTGGTGTGTATGTCCGCTGACATCTTGGCAGTGACCTCATAGGCAAGAGAAACGTAACCTTCCTGAAAGATAGAATGCATCCATCCAATGCAGATACCGTGGGTACGTTCCAAGTGACGCATAGTCGGATTCTTGCCCGTGCGAATCACCCCGATCATGGTCTGGTTGTCGTCGTAGAAGACGAAGTTGGGGTCTTGCCCCCCAAGCTGCTGCCACAACGTGATAGCAGGCAATCCAAGACGTGACATGGCAAAGTCGGCCGCGACAATCTCGGCCTCAGGTGTGGAATGACTCAAGCATCCCTGCCTTTTGCTAAGTCCCGCCAAGGGAAATCGTGTGTGAGAACCTTGAATGTGCAAGTGAGCACCGGAGGTAGATTTCAAACTTTCTCCACAACCTGCATAGTCCGCATCTGCAAACAGCCCGATGGACGAGTCCTCCAAGGAGTTCCCGACCCATCCAATCATCATGTGATGTTTGGACTGGTGCACATAGGCCATGAGATGATGAAGAAGAGCATCCTCCTTCTTGGTCCATTTCGTGATCTTGCGTGCGAGATTGTTGATACTGCGCAGAAGATCAAAGCGGCAAATGCGCGCGGCATAAAGCAATTTCATGAGAATGCTGGCTGCCTGCGGAGCAAGTGCGCCGCGATTAGCCTCGTTGATTTCCTCTTCCTCGGGCGCCTTGGGAATAGGTGGAGGCGGAACGAGCCGACCATCCTTATCAACAGGCATGGTGTGTCCACACCACGTGCATCGATGGCTTTTACCTGACTGTGCCGGAGCGCGAGCTGGGTGATTCTTAGTCTCCTCAGCCGGACTCGGCGATGGTACCGTCTTGAATTTTGTCGGATCGAACCCAGTCACGTCGCAGTACTTCTTGACTGTCATGTCCAGGTACGTCTCCATGTCGTAGGTAACGGTCTGCACCTTCGTTTTGTCATGCAACGTTGCCTCGCCCTTGGAGATGCGACAACCCAGATACAAGCCCAGCGGCGTTTCTTCTTCCAATCGAAGTTCTTGGCGCAGCATGTCCCAACCCTTGGGTAGATTCTCTTTGGGTCCTGCCATCTTGAGATCATCCACGTAGATGACAAGTAAGAGCTTCATTTGCGGGTGGAAATACAATGATGGCCATTCATCGCCAATCGGCTTGAATCCTACTTTCTGTACCGCGGTGTGGCAATGTTGTTCCCACATGGTTCCTGCGTCAGGATGTCCATATAGAGCTTTGATCAGGCGACATACCGGCCTACGGAATTTGTGCCGTTTCGCAGATGGATGCCAGGCTTCATCAGGCAGTTCAACCCAACATGGAGTGCCCGATAGTCTAGCCTGAATGTATGCTTGGATAGCATCCGCCATCTGGACATCGTTGCCAGGAAGACATCCGTAATAATCTGCCCATCGTGAGGCGTCAAACGTAGCCGGGGAATTCCCCAAATCCTGAAACAATGCGGCTTCCATATTCTGGTCTTTGACCTGATCACCGAGTAGTACACCTCGCCCCTTGAACTTCCTGGCAGGATCGTCCTCTTTGAGCTGATAGTTCTTCTCGTATATCAGTCCATGTACTCGCGCCATGTGTACTTTCTCACCTTTCTTCTTTGCCTCAGCGACGACGTCGTCATATTCACGCGTAGTTGAGAAGTCAAACACCTCTTGGTCCCACAATCCCTTCCATTCTTTCATGAAAGCTTCCATGGCCTTGGGATTGTTGATCATCTCCTTGCGTGTGACGGGTCGAGTGACCATGGCATTGAAGCATGATCCTCCTGCATGATTCTTTTCCCGATGTACGTTTCTGTGAGAAGTCGTACACGGCATAGAAGGAATCCAGTTATCATCCATGACCATATGCGCCGGAACGGCCGGCACGACATCTGCCAAGAATTGTTCCTGTGTATATTGATCCACATAGGACTGTGCCCATGACCAACCATCGTCGTCATCAATGGACACGTTGAGTTGCAGATCAATTTCTTCACATGGGACAATCTTGGGAAAGATCATGTTGTCTAAAATCTTGGTGACTATCTTCTTTCCTATCACAGCCTTCTTCCGGTCTTTCTTGGCAACTCGAGCTTTGTCTCGCTTTTCTTTCTTGTATGCTGCCTTCTTCTCCGTTTCGCTCATCTTCTTCCATGCTTCCGGAGAATAAGAATGGATAGGTCGCCGTGTAGGAAGAGTTCGTCGACCGTCGCTTCGGATCTTATACGGAACTCCCCTTTTGTCGATCTTGCAGGCTTCACCGTCATCGGTGAGATATACAATGCCGTCCCCTTTCTTCCCCGTACTCCAATGTTCAATCTCCTCGGGAGCCAACTTCTTTTCTTTCAAGATCTTGATAATCTCTCCAGGTTCTTCGATGTCTCCTTCGGGGATGAGTCTACCGGTTGGACCGACTTCGCGGGGCGATCGTCGATCTTTCCCAGTGACCTTTGGTTCAGAAGGAGGCGGTGCTGCACGTAGACCCAGCTCTTCGTCTAGTTCTTCGAGTCTTTTGTCTCCTATGGCATCAATAGCTTCATGTTCTGCTGACTTGAAGACTTCGCCGGGCGGCTCCGTCTCTATGTCAGATGGATCTATGTCCTGTAAGTCAGGATCTTCTCCGGGATCCGGTGGAGGAAGAAGTCCATTTGGATCATCTTCATCCCCGTCGCCACCATTTCCTCCGGGCGGACCGTCATCACCGTCATCGACGTCTTTTATCTCCTTGCCAGCGAGGTCAACGTTGTCCCTGAGTCCCTCAATGGTTGAATTCATCCTTTCGTACTCGGCTTTCAGGGGAAACGTTATCTCCTCTGGGAAGTAGATAACTTCTGTCTCGTACGGTCTCATCAACTTCCTGGGAACAGATGCGTCCATCGACAAGTTCGCGTTGGCAAATTCCTTCATATCCCAAACGCGATACTTCTTGGACCACCCTTGACCAGCAGTGATGATGTATCCGGCAAAAATGCCTGGAATCCCCTTTGGATCGAATTTGTTGCCATATGTCTTCGGCCTCGTGTCCGTTGGCTTAAAGAAGACCTTGGCCCCAAAGGGTATGGCTTTTCCCTCGAAGTCCTTTCCAGTCATTCGCTTCCATGCTGAATCACCATCGCCCTCCACGTCTTCAACGTTGAGGTTCTGCATCACGCAATTAAGCGCAAAGGACCAGTATTGAGCGGGCAATCCGGCGTGTAGCATGGATGCTGCGACTGTGTTGATCACTTCTTGATTTGATCGTTCAGCGAGTGAATTGTTACTGGGTTTCCCTGGAAGGGAATGATCTATCACGATCTTCAACTGCGCCATAGCTGAATCGAACTCTGGTGCTTCATCACTATACGCCATATGAATCTTGCGTCTTCCCATAAGGCGTCTGATGGCCATGACGACTTCATCAGTGCTCCTTGAAGCCGTGGGAATCGCTGCGATCATTTTGGTGGCGATGTCTCTGATGACTAGAACTTCACGTGCTCCGTCATCGAGTCCGATGCCTGCTTCGGCGGCCTTGCGCATATCAAGGAAGTCGAACGTCACAAGATCTCCCCAGTGTTTGATCACACGTTGAAACGCACCTCGTTGTGTTCGCAAGTGCTTCATCTTCGCGCGTATGCACGATTCGCAATATGGGTTGCGGTAGCGATGAGTACACAGATGTGCCAACGTTTTAGCTTCGGCCTTCAGTGTTCCGACTCTGGCCTTGCGGCTCGGCGCACCGTCGCCTTCTACATCAATGATCACCTCATCGTCACCATCCAATGGAATTTCACCCACTCCTTTTCCTTCGTCGTCGTCCGGAGGTCGTCCGGCCTCGGACTCTGGTACTTCTTCTATAGGAGGTTCTTGGGGTTCAGGATCAGGAGGTCGTTCGTGATCGTCACCTTCTTCTTCTGCTTCAATCTCACTCGGTGCAGCTTCAGCGGCAGCTGCGACGCTGACGTCAACGTTGCCCGCTGTCAACGCACCCTTGAAGATTTCGGTGATCGCTTTGGCCTCCGGATCATCATGAACCAATGACTTGGAACTCCCGGCACGAACGTACGGGATGTCACCGTTCACGAACAGAGATATTCTCTTGCCCTGCGGGTTGATCATGAATGGTTCCCTTCCGGGTGGCCACACAAACCCGTAGTTGAAGTTCATACATCTCTTGCCTATGGAAAGCACCGACGGTGTGTCATCCAACACATAAGCGTTGATCGGTTCCTCGAACGACTCAGTCTGGAAATTCGACACGAGATCGGTATCGGTGATTCCATTGGCTGTCTGAAATGATATGGGCTCTGGAGTCACGAGTGTTTCGAGACTGTGCTTCTCGATCTTCTTCTGAGATATGAGGTCATGACCACACCCAGTGTCCATGAGAAACTTGATCTTCTTCTTGAGGATGACTGGTTGAACCATGCATTTGAATAAGCCTTGATTGATGATCCGTTTACTGTGTGCAGCATCGAGTTCGCGCTCGACGATGGAATCTTCACCGTCGTAGAACGAAACTTCTTCCACTCGAGACGTTCCTGGGATTCGTACGAATGAAACTCGATCTCCGCATTGATCATCATCATCGTCAACCATGTCTCTCATGATCTGTGCCCTCAATCTCGCTTTGTGCTTGGCGAATTCCAAGCTCACGGCGCGATCCTCATCGTTGATAACGCTTCCATGTCGACGTACTTCACCTTCCGCTCTTTGTCTTTCTTCGATCTTCTAGGACACGAAGAAATGAACTTCACGTCGTTGGCAAATGTCACATTGCGCTTTATCACTTTTCGGGTCGACGTAGTCGTTCCCGAGGATTCGTCATCTGTTGAACAATCCGAATCAGCGTCGCTGTCAACGGATGGACAATCTGACTCCTCCTCATCTTGTCTTGAAGATCGCTTCCATATAGCCGGAGCTGATGGATTCCACCTTCGACACAATCTGATGGCGGGTGCCGCAGGGAGTGCCTTGGCCTTGGCATTCGGCTTCGCTGGAGCTGCCTTCGCTTCGGATTTAGCTTTAGCTTTTGCCTTTGGTTCCGGAGCTGGGGTAGCTGCTGCCTCATGCTTGAAAGGACAATTCTCTCTTGAGCACGAGCCTGTGTTCTTGAACGAGTAGCATATCCTGTTTCCTCCTCCTCCAGATGGACTTGGAGTTCTCGTCCTCGGCGTGAAGGGTCGCTCTGGAGTCTTCTTCGAGTGACTGAATGGACACTTATCGCCATTTCGACACCCTGCATCTGTGAAATGGAACTTGCAGCGGATTTGCTTCTTGCTTTTGTCACCTCTGTTGTCCGCTGACTCACTCCTCGTCTTCTTCTTGGGCTTTGGCTTGGTCTTCGCATGACTCTTCGCTTTGCTTTGAGGTAGTACAGGGGTTGCTTTATCCGGCTTGGTCGGCGAAGCCTTGACCTTTGCGGATGGAGCTGCGTTAGGCGTAGGTTTCTCGGGTACCTTGGCCGGTGCAGCAAGCAAATCCTTGCCCTCAAGCATCTGGCGCAAGCCAATTTGGGTCTGAGTGAGATTTGACTGTTCTCGTCTCCGCATGATAGTACGATCAATGATCTTCATCAGGTTGTCGTACGATCGGTCTTCATGATTGTAGGGCAAGTGTTCGTAATGCATGCCCAACTCCATCTTCATTGCGGGCGAGTCCTTGATCTTGCTGTACAAGCAATCACGGAGAGCTGTTTTGGATGGAATATCCTCTGGTCTCATCCGTCCCAGAACTTCCAACCACGTCTGCTTGAACGTATGAAGCTTGTTGTCGCCTTGGTACTGGAGCTTCACCAAATACTCAAGAGTGATGATCATGTCAAGACGATCATGCGTTCGAAAACTTTCATACATCATCGCAATGACTTGTCGTCCTTTGATGATCTTCACGTCAGGCCTGCTGATGTAATCGTTAGCCTTCCGGTTCACCTCAAGGTACAGGTCAGCTGATTTGTCACCACCGGCACGTAGCATTGCGACCATGGCGATCCCCAATTTGACGTCTATGCTCTTGAACTTCTTGTGTCCTGAATCATTCAATGCTTCGACATCAGGGAATGGGTTGAACGCTGGTGCCAGCCATAACATCCAGTCCTCATGATGTGGGTCGGCTGATGCCCCTAAGACATTGGCCGTGCACACGGATCGCCAGTTGTTGAGATGAGTGAGAGTAGGCCATGGAGGAACGGTCACTTTGTCGGCTTCCCTCCTGGAAATTCTCACCTCTGTGACTTCAGGATCCGCATCTCCATCAGGATCACGTGCATGCGAGCCAGGATCCGATTCAGGCTTGCCTCCACCGCTTTTCTTCTTATCATCATCATCGTCAGGCGGGTCAGGAGGGTCATACCCCGTGCCGGTTCCTTCATCGTGCTCTCCATCTTCGTTCTCGTCGCCAGCCTCGTCACCGTCATCGTCTCCATTATCCTCCTGAATCGTTTCAGCGAATAACTTCCACTCATCACGATCAGCTCTGCGACGTTGTTCGGCTTTCTGGGCCTTGAGTACTTCGCTTCGCAGATCGGCAATCTTCTCCTCGTACCGTTCCGCGACCTCTTTCTCGATCTGACGTCTTCTTGCTTCATGAATGGAATCGTCATAGGCAATAGGGGGACCGATGAGGTCGTTGCCCTTAGTAGATGCGGTAACACCGTCGATACCAACAGGTCTTGAGGAGCTGGCCGATGCTGTGGACTTCGATCCCAACATCCCGCGATCCCCCAAGAGTTCGCGTAGCTGTCGATCACGCACGGCTGCCGCATCACTTTTCCCATGAAATCCTCTTGGTATGCCGAACAAAGTGGCTGCACTAGGCGTGGAACGCGCAAGTGCTGGGCTGCTAATACCTGGCACGTAGTGCTCGGGCATTGCATCCGCCACGATTGGCATCGAACTGCGGCCAGTGAAGAAGTTTCCACCGGTGAATGGAATTCCATCCATCACAAGGTTCTTGTCCCTGTCCGATTCCGAGAATGCGAACTTCTCTTTGGCGACTGGACTAACTTGACTTGGGGACCGTATTTCAGGGGATCGTACCTCATCTCCTACGGAAAATGCAGGCATTACTTCCTTTCCTACGTGCTCCCAGCCAGACTCAGTAGTCCTCGAAGACATGGGCATGCTCGAAGGTCGTGTCGCTCCTCCGTGATTGGAGTTTCGCGCTGCCTCCAATTCGCTGCGTGTCCTCGCTTGAAGATCTTCTTGTGCTTTGAGCGTTTTCCTGAGTTCACTTAGCTCGTCGTGCAAGGTAGGCAATGATCGCCTTGCATGATCTTCATTCTGACGAAGCCGGTCCTCTGCTTCTTGCATCCTCTTCACAGCCATTTTGCGGTACTCTTCCTCTTCACCAAGACGTTCGCGAAGCCGAAATCGTTCTTGATCAATGGCTGCGCTGTTTCCAGCTAGCCCTTGGATCTCGTTCACAGCCCGCAACTCCTGGTTCTTGACCAAGTGGAATCGTTCCTGCATTGCTTGTAAGGCTTGTTCCGAACTTGCTGTTTTTGACCGGAGGACCAAGTTCTCTCTGGCGTGTTCATGAAGTTCATGAGTCAGACGCTCATACTCACGTGCCATAAGCTCACCATCGCCTTGCGCTCTTGCCTCCAACTGCACAAAGTTAGTGGCTGCCTCCGTGCGGAACACGTGTAGCTGTTGAGCTAATTCCTCGGCAACGGCATGTGCTTGACGTTGTTGAGCAGAGTTCTGTTCATCCATGCGAAACAAAGCTGTTTCATAGTCTCGCTTCATCTCCTGATTGACATTGTGGATGTGCCTCATGGCTAAGCATGCATGGTCACGTTGTCGTTCCAATTCTTCAATGCGAATTCCAGATCCTTCATCTTCTTGTTGCATCTCCTTGATCTTGTCCATCAGGGTCTGGACGATTCCTTCGTATTCTTGCACCTGACTGCGATAGTACATCTGCTGTGCAAGGTTCGATGCTTCGAATTGTTGCGAAATCGTCAGTTCCTGGTAGGCATTCGGACCATCAGCTATTGCAGGCGTGGCCACGGATGACGCATCACCACGCGCAGGAATCGTATCCAGAGTCATGTCCAGATCGTCAGCATCGCGTGGTTGATTGGTAACCATCCGATTCCAAGTCATGGACTTGTCACGCCCACGAGTAGCCGAAGTCCTCGATCGTGCTGAAGAGCTTCTCGAAGATGATGGTCTTGCCTTCTTTTCCAAGGTCTTGACTCCTTTGTCCTTGGCCCTGGACGTAGTCCGAGGTGCCTGAAAACCAGACGCTTCGGCCCGTCGTTCTGAAGCCTTGCCCGTCCTCGAACCTGTGGATGTCGGACGCGAAGGCGTCGATGCTCTTGGTAGACTCTTTGCTTTCCCCTTGGGAACTGCCTTTGCAATGGCAAGCGCAGAA
>CAJNDT010000303.1:185530-249131 GCA_905221615.1 Symbiodinium sp. CCMP2592 | reverse complement strand
CCCATCAGCCCCACGTTTCTGCGCATGCTGCGCCTGGGGAAGCTCCTGAGAGCCTTACGTGTGGTGAAGATGTCGCAGGTTCTGGAGTCATTGCAGCTACTGCTCAAATGCATCGCCGCTAGCGTCCGGATTCTCTTCTGGTCCTTGGTCCTGCTGATGATTATTCAGTGCAGTGCAGGGATGACTATCTCGTACATGGTCAGTGATTTCATGGTAGACCCTGCTGTGGACGAGGACAAGAAGTTTGCGGTTTTTCGGTATTATGGAACGTTTTCCAAGACACTGCTGACTATGTTTGAAGTGTTGTTTGCCAATTGGGCACCTGCATGTCGAGTGCTCATGGACAATGTCAGCGAGTGGTATTCCACAGTTTTCATCATTTACCGGTGCTTTGTGGGCTTTGCCGTTCTGCATCTTGGACGTTTAATATGGCACGCGTCTTCGCTTCCCGCACGCCTGCAGCCCACCCTGCCACCCCCCAGCCATGTCCGTAGCGTAGGGACTGCTTATCAGATCTTCTTCTGGGCCGGAGGATTAACAGGAGGAAGAGGCAGCAGAGCAAGGCAATCAGGGAGAGAGTGAGAACTTCTGCAGAAAGAAAGGAAAAAACGAGAACGCGGAAATGATGAAGCCAATGCGGAAGATACAGTTACAGTAGCTCGTCAGGAGTTTGCGGCATCTAATGGTAAGCTGAGGGTTATGATCCTGGATACCAGAATTTCCGATTTCTGTGGTGCTAGTCGTACTTCCACTAATGCTGTCAGGTCCTGGCATAACCTTGTTTGATTCTGCTTCCGTCACCTGCAGATTCTACCACTACTACTGTTACTAGTACCTGATCATGCCTTATGCCTTTCCGATGTCTGGTACCTGGGGTAGGCAGCTGTAGCCGTACCCAACTTTGCTGGATGATCTCGACTCGATTGGCTATGTAGTGGTTGGATGTTTTGGATGGGTGCATTGTGTGGTTGGTAAGAGATCGTCTGGTGTCCCGAACTCAACGCGTCACCTGCAGCGCGGAATCCGAGCGAGTCCGACAAGTGGGAGCCAAAAGTACTATCAGGTAGTGACTTGTTGTTTAAACCCTGGCTTTATGCTTTGGGCATTCCTGAGGTTCAATACGTTGTACGAGTCTCAGTTTGATTTTGAGCCATCACCGCTGTCACGTGTTTTCGGGATCTCAGGAACGTTGTCAATGCGGTCTTCGTGCAGAGTACCATGAAGGTAGCCCAGGCAGACGATGAGTTTTTGGCGGCAGAGAAGCAAAGACAACAGGATGCATACCGCAAGAGATTGACGAACCTTTTCAAGCAAGTGGATTCTTCTGGCGATGGCAAGATCGACATCGAAGAGTTTGGCTTCCTATTGGAGAATCCCAAGCTTCAAGTCTGGATGGGACAGCTTGAAATCGAGACAACCGATCTAGTTGGCCTCTTCCAGATGCTCGACGATGGTGATGGTGAGATTTCACTTGAAGAGTTTGAGGCGGGCATCATGCGCATGAAAGGATATGCCCGCAGCTTTGATCTGAACAAGATTGAGCGTGAGATGCAGAAGATGCAGACAAAGGTCGATTTGCTGCTGAATATGAAAGGAGCTGGTTCCCTGAAGCCTCCCAGAAAAGTAGCAATTTCGCCCAAGGCGCTGTCACCGGTAGTGCGCATAGGCTCAGCAGCATGATTTGTTTGTAGTTTCACCCGCGTAGTGTTTCCGATTTTCAATGCTTGGAATGCAGCCGTGTACTGTATAGAGGAGACAGGCAGAATCTGTTCTGGCGTTGTTTGAGACGTATGCCCAGCATGTTCCCTTCAAACAATCGCGCAAGTGCTCGGAAGGTGGAGCAAGTGAAGCGCCAGATGCTTAAGCTGCTCACAAGCCACCAGAAGCTCCAGGACTGCAGCCATCGCCTGTAGCAGCTGAGGCGACAACCAGTACTACAAGGCCGTGAATCGCGAGCTGAAGAAAAGGCTGCGGTCGCTGCTCGAGCAGCGCTGGGAGGTGCCAATCGACGGTCAGAACAGTCGCTTCCGACTTCACGGATATTTGGGTTCAGTGCGTTCTCAGGGAAATGCGCCGAGTCGAACACCGCGCTTCATGCCAACCAATGAGGATTTCCGTGCCGCTTCTTGCTTGTCTCCAGCCAAGCAACCCTTACACATGTGTAGCTTGCTGGCAGTCGAAGGACAGAGCACAGTCCAAGTGATCTGGCTTGGGCGATTTTCCTGTAGTGTAGACTACACATGGGCATTGGGACTCACAAGCCGTCTGCAAAAGTTGTGACGTCTTGCCCAGCGACGCCTGATTCCATGTGCGAAGGGGTTTCCATCTGAGTTGAGACGTAGTGACACATTTTCTGTGTCCTTCTGGTGGCACCGTAAGAACATCTGATATTATCCGAACCCAAAATAGACTGGTTTATGCTGCTTCCAAGAGTGAAGCGTGTTTGTGACGCTGATCGTCCAACTGCATTATGCTTGGCTCGACATCCCAAAATAAGACGGGTGACGAGTGGTTGAATTTGTAGTTTTTTGCACAGCATTCCTCGGAAGCAGAGCTTGCGGAGTGAGGTGCGACAAAACGCCATGCCAAGCTAGGTCGCTGGGGTTGGCTTGAGAGGGGCTTTCGGCTTTCGCTTGATTTCTGAGGACCTGTCCGATTGGCTTTTCAGGTATATGGTTGTTCATTTGCCAATGAGAGATTCCGGCAGAGAAGAATCGCGAGCAAGCAGTAGAGGTAACTGTTGCAGAAGTTGGGTTCTGATCGTTCGATAAGTTCAATACGGGTCCCACAAAAAGCAGCCGCATTCATTCTACCTTCATGCGAGTGCTTGAATGGCTTTTTCTTTGCGGCTTCCTGGCTGCCGGCTCTTTACCATCCACCACGAGTTTCCTTCCCGACGGCCTGGTGCCGCAGACACAGGAACTGACTGACGTGGCGAGACGGACAGCCAGGACGGACTGTTACGCATGCAGGGGTAGGACTGCAACAGTTTATTCGATGCGAGAGCTTTGACCGAAGTCGATTGCTGTATCAGCTGTAAATGTCTTGCTGCATAGAACATCTGTCCGCTGCGCTCAAACATGCTGCAGGTTCTTGGCTTGCCGTGTATGTGAGGAAAGAGCTACGCACTCAGTCTGGCGAAGTTTGTTGCCAGACACACGAACATGCATTCATAGCATACAGGTAACGTCGTTGCTGGCAATCTTCCGCAGTGAAATCGAGCGCCTTGCCGTCTGAGGCTGATGCCTTGACAGTGTTTCATTTTTCGGAGCTTGTGCCCACGCCCATCGTACGAGTGTACGAGTAGGCTGCTAAGGAAAGCTTATTCCGTGGACGAGGATTGGGCAGAAAAACTGTCTGAAGGAATGGGAAGTGCCAGGCAGCTGTGCTTCTTTGCTGACCAGAACCAAGGGGGTTTTAAGCTGGCGAGTCACAGCACCTCAAGCAGTCACAGCAGATTCTGGCCGCTCAGGTGACATGAAAGACCTGTCGAAGCTCGGCGGACACTCGTGTCAATCGTGTCGGCAATGCGTTTGAAGATGTTAAATTGGGCTTATTGCTGAGAGATCTAGGGCACTACTGCTCGGGCAGCGGTTGGACATCGACCTCCACGATGATGGTTCGGCATCCCTAAAGAAGGCCGGAACTCGTGGCCGTGGTCGCACCCAAATGCAGAGAGCAGCTGACATGGCCGTCAACAGTGGCAGCAGCGACCATTCTTGGAACGCAGGCCGTCGTCACCCAAGAGCTATTCTACCCGGCGTCTCAGCTCTGCAACAGTTTCCTTTCACGTGTGGGGTGGCTTGGGACTGTCTGAGAGCACGTTTAGCATGGCAAAGGAGATACTGCACAGCGAGAAGTTCCACTACAAGTCCTATATGGTACAGAATGCTTGCCAGAAAGCTTTCGATGATATGGACTTTATTGCAGATGCCGTGGCTCGTGCCTACGAAGGAGGGCCGATGAAAAGTCTCGCCCCTGGACCAACAGTGTCGCATCTGTCTGCTATAATAGTCGCAGGCGCGCGGCGCAGTGGTGCCTCGGATGCGTTGCTTGGCTTGTCTGGTTTAGAAACCCACTTACTCTGGCCAATGTTGATGCTGGAAGAAGTCCAGAGAGCTTTGTTACTGCAGTGGCCATCTGCAGACCAGAGGCAACTGCTCATGATGCTGAACAGAGCTGGAAGAGCGGCCTGTTCACAGACACGGGTGCCTTGACTATGTGCCGATGGCAGGGAAGAACCATCGAGACTTAAGCATGGCCATGGGTGGTGGTGTTTGGCTTTCCCTGGCGTCAAGGGCTTGCTTGCATAGACTTTGCCGCTCACGACTTAGCGAAGGGATGTGTTTGAGGCCTGTGCGGACGAGGTGAAGCTGCGGAAATCGATGGCCGGAGCAAAGCCTCCCCAGAAACGACCAGCTCACTCAGCTCACTCAGAGCTGTGATGCCGGAGAAAAAGCATGCAGAGCGCGACCTTTCGAGAACTGTGAGTTGCAGAAGACTGCAGGCCATCGATCCTCGAACTGCTGAGCACACTCGCAGGCCATTGCCCACCGAGAACAGCTCAAGGAATCCGTGCGTCTGTCTGCTGGCGCCCCAGATGACGGCAATCATGGGAGCATGAGTCACTGCAGAGACATTTGACAATGCTTGCCCTCACTCTCTCACAAGTCTCAAGCTCCAAATTCAGACGATTTCGGCACTCAGAGCGCAAGTGGTTACTGCGGCAAGGCAACGTCTCTTCCTTAGTAGCTTCGCTGTACATCCGTGCAAGTTCCGTGGCTTCCTACCATTGCATCCTTCCACGAATAAAGAAAGACTCGAGCGAATGGAACGGCGCGTGGATCCGGCGGATGGTGGATCCTACACATTCCAAGCCGTTTGCTCAGAGACATGTGGGACTCCGACCAAAGTGCCAGACTATGGTGTGCCCCAGCGCTCCGGAGTCGAGCTTTGCTTGGAGGATTTGAGCAGATACTATGCCAAGCAGTACAGCAAACAGGACCTGTACGGTACATTAGGGCGGCTGCGTCGCATAACTTATGCACTCAACCGGGTATACAGCCGACCAAAGGCACCGATACAGACCGACTGCAGTGCACTAGAGAACTGGAGCATTACCATTCGCAGCAGCTTATCCGTGTAATTGGCCAATGGATGGACCGGTTTATGTGCAGGAGATTCAGCACTACTGGAACATGCAGTGCAAGTTGGAACCTGAGCGAAGTGTGAGTGCAATAGCCAGGAGTCATTCTTAACGCCGATATTCATTTTTTTGTGACAGGAAGTTTATTGTGATCCTTTTGGCACCTGTTGGGCCTGGCGAGGTAGTTCAATTGAACCAAGTGAATGCTTCGGCACCTTTCCATTTCAGAGATGCTATAGCAATAGAACGGTAGATAAGGTTTATTGACGGCGAGGCCCCTGGCCCCAAAAGCTGCAGTGCGTCGCTCAGCACAGGTGCCTTCGGGTGCCTTTGCCAATTTCTAGGAGGCTTGCAGAATTCCCCTTGTGCCTTGTGTCGCTGGTTTCCAAGGATGCCGTCAGCCTCCAGGACCCACCCGATTTGGAGCGGCTTGCCCAGGCCAAAGCTCCACGGCTTAAGTTGGGAAAGTTTGGGATTCTGGGCTGTCCTTTCTCAGTTGACACGGTAGCCTCACCAAGCGGAACCAGCACAACGATCTTGCCGCCGGCTGCGGCGACGAAGACGATTTGCCACTTGCTGCCGCTGCTCCTCCTCCGCCTCCTCCAAAACCTTCTGCTGCACTGCTGCTGCTGTTTCTGCTGGCAGCACCAGCAGCACCAGCAGCACCAGCAACACCGCCAGCACCGCCAGCACTGGCCAAGCACTGGCCAAGCACGGCCAGGACCGCCGGCACCGCCAGCACCGCTGCCACCGCCATGGCCACCGCCACTGCCTCTGCCAGCACCACCAGATTTGTGACGACCCGGAATCGCCAAATGAGGGGGCGCGTTTAAAAAATATCGTGAACCGGAATCACAAAATGTGGTGGCGCGTTTAAGACGTATGATGAACCGGAGTCGCCAAATGAGGGGGCGTGTTTAAGATGTCTGATGACACTGTCGCCCAATTAGTTGGCATGTTTAAGATACATGAAGATTCGGAATCGCCAAATGAGGGGGCCCTGCAAATTCTTTGCATTGTGGAAGTCGGTGTTCAGGCGATTGCACAAGTCCTGATGCAAAAAAGGGGGCCCGATTAAGATATGTGATGAACCGTGATGACCTGGGATCGCCAAATGACCGGGCGTGCTTAAGATACATGATGAGCCGGAATCGCCAAATGAGGGGGCGTGTTTCAGATGCACGAAGCATCGGCCTGATGAAGACAAATATGATGAATCGCCAAAAGAGAGGGCGTGTTGAGGACATGTTGAACCGGAATCGCCAACTCAGGGGTCGTGTTTAAGAGATATGATGACCCAGAGTCGCCAAATGAAGGCGTGTTTCATTTTTTTCAATCGGGGGTAGCCGTGTGGCGCGAATCTACAGCACACTCAGCGCCTCGCTTCCTGGCATATGCCATATGCATAGTCCAGGTGTAAGAAGGTGTGTTTAAGATATATGGTAAAAATGAGCAGAGGAAGCATATTCGCGGGTGAATATGCGGAGATTCTGTAAGTGACAACATTTCCACATCGCTTCAAGCTTCTGAAGAATCGCAATCGCTGGAATTTACAGCTTCGGCTTGAGCAACTTATGAATTGGGCTCGTGCGGCGAGCATCCTGTGTAGATAATGGGACGAGAGGACACCATGTGCTGTTAAATAAACGGATGCGGGGGATGTGAAGAAACGTGTGACTAACGTGAGTTTAAAGGACAATATCCACCTGGCCATAGTAGCAGAGGCCCTGGGACAGGACACGCAAAACGTCGCAAAGAACAACAACACCAAGCATTGTATAATTTCGATCCGTACATGTATGTGTGGGTGTATAGGTATATATATATATATATATATATACATTCTGCATGCACATAAGTACCCACATATACACCTGTGCATACATAAATGCATATGTGCATACATAAACACTCGCGCACACACACATGTATGTATACACACACACATAGAAACATATACATTTACACATGGTGAATGTTACCAAGTCGTTTATAGACATGCAGACGACAAGCAACAAACAAGAATCACAAAACAGCAAACAACAAGCAACACACAACAAACAGCAAACAACAAGCAACAAACAACATATGACAAGCTACAAACCACAAACAACCAGAACACACAGCAAACTGCAAGCAACAAATGACATTCAACATGCAACAGGCAAGCACCAAGCACCAAGCACCAAACACCTAGAACCAAGCACCAAGCACCAAGCACCAAACAGCAAACAGCAAACAGCAATGGCAACAGCAACAGCAACAGCAACAGCAACAGCAACAACAACAACAGCAACACCACGAGCACCACCACCACCAACAACAACAACAACGATAACGACAACCACGCCCTCCCAAGTCAGTTTCTCAAGAAGGATTCGGCTCGGGTAACTGTGAAGGAACAAACTCTGGAGCCCCGTCTGAAGTTCTGATCCCCCTCTTCCCGGAAACGATGTTGTTGTTTTTAGTCCGGTAGAAAAGCCAAATTTTGGTGCCCCGTGTGTTGTTGTTCCATGCCCTCGCAACCCACACAACTTCGGGCGCGGTCCGTGCCTCTTCTGTTTAGTAAACCTAATGGGCTCCAGTTTTCGTCTCTAACAGCAACAACAACACGAGCTGCTACTCTAGCAACAACCAATACTACTAGTACTAGTGCAAGTACTAGTACCACTTACTACTACTACTACTCCTCCTCCTCCTCCTCCTGCTGCTGCTGCTGCTGCTGCTGCTGCTCCACGACTACTCGACATATGACGGCGCGACAGGGGCCGTTTTGTTCGATATTGAACCCTCTTGCGCCCAGTGCTGACCCGGTGCTGACTGTAACAGCATACAAGATATGTGATGTCGCAGTCCCTTTCGGCTAGCAAGTGGTGTATCTTCTATGGCAAGCTATCCCGGAGAAGAGGAAGCAGTTGTGGAGGTGAATCTGGAATGGCAGGAGACAGCCGGCAGCCAGAGTTGCCAGTTATGTGTAGCCTCCACGACGACACTTGCTGAGTTCAAAGCGCAGTGTGCGCGAGTGCTGCAAGTTGAGCTGGTCCACTGCCCAGATTTCAATGATGACATGGACCACCAGCAGCTTTGCGAGCTTGGCATAGGCATTTCCGGCTTCCAGCAGCATCGTTTTCCTTTTCGATTTGTGTGCCTTCAGCTCTATATTCGCAGGTACGTTCAGCCTGCTTGCTCCTAGCTCCGAGTGCCATGCAGGTCTCTCCGAAGTGCCGGTGCTGTTGGATCTTGGCCCTCCCCTGCTGGAAGCAAAAAGTGAGCCGAGTGAGCCGCCCTCTGCGACGGCAGCTCCCAGGCTGGTGGCTGGCCCTCCTTTTGCCGTAGCTTTGAGTGATGGTTGAGAGGCCGTAGCTTCCCGTATCTTCGTCTATGGCCTGATCTCGGAAGGAAGGGCCGTGCGCCTTTGGCGGTTCGCCAGGCGGTGGCAGATGCCTCCGACATACGGGAAGGGTGGCTTTTTTTGGGGGGGCAGATGGCCGCGAGCAGCCTGGACGGTTTGCAGCAGATAGGCATCACACACATTCTGAACTGCTGTGAGCGCGTTCCCTGCAAGTTTCGAAGCTCGGCCTTGATTTGCGAGTTTGTGCGGTTTCGACGACTAGGAGTAACGGGGTCTCTTCCCAGAAGCAACATTTCCGCTGCCCTATCTGAGGATCCAGGATCACGTATAAGACCGTGGCTGTAATGGACACAAAAAGTCCCCTGGCTTTGGTGTTTCCGCGAGCCTAGCTGAGTGTTCATCGCTTTTTTTGGGTAGACTGCCTTCACAGTGAAGTCCGTGCACGATATCTTGAGAGTCGCAGACCGAGGCTCTGACATCCGAGAGTTTATACCGGAAGCTTCATTCAGCAAGGAGTCTTTTCATGTTGGCTCTCAAGGACAACACTTAACTTACAAGGCGGTTCGTATTATAAATCAGCGAATAAGCTGAAAGAGTCAATATTGGTTGGATTCCTGCTTCACTTGGCGGTTAGGAAGCCTTGACTTTCATCGACGATGTCGTCGCTGCTGGTGGCAAGGTCTTGGTCCATTGTATGGTCGGGGCATCGCGAAGCGTGGCTTTGGTTCTGGCATGGCTGGTAGCACGACGCCAGATGCCCTTGAAGCAGGAGCTGTTGTGCCACATTGTTTAAGATATCTCGTGCAGTGGGGGGGTTGGTGCTGCGGACCTGGAGTGTCTTGCGAGGCCTTTCAGGAGGTGAGATCAAAGAGACACCAAGCAAGACCAAACCGCAGTTTCTGCGAGCAGCTGATGGAGTTCGAGAAAGATACACTTGGCAGTTGCAGTGCGACTCTCGCAGATTTTCACCACAAGTAGTTCCCAAGTAGGCCCTTCATTCACGAGGCCACAGGTCGCCTTCATGTGAGCTACTGAGGCCGCGAGCTTTAGTCAAGCTCACTGGGTCGTTTCACCCATACGTATGCGATAATCCTGGATTAGAAATTCCGGATGAAAAACTGGGATAAGGAATTTGGTGTCTGGGATGCCAGCTCAGGTTTGCTTCTGCCCAGATCCAAAGCAGCTGGGTTGCAGATGTTGAATTGCGATATCTGCTGCAGATCCGGTTCGATGTTTGGCCCAGGACGTCTGGTGCATCCTTCACTCCAATTTTCGAGTCATCCAGCGGCGGAAAGAACTTCGCCTCAGTCAATGCTGGAAATCCGAAGAAGTTGAAGGCCAGCAAATCCTGGGCTTTCCCCAGTTTGCAACATACACGGCTGCACAGCCATCAGTTTGCCTGCTGAGGTAGGAGGCGGAACAATCAACGGGCAGTTCGCACAGGATTGCTTCGACGGGGTTTGGGGTCGCAGCTGAGTGCAATGCAGTCGAGCGTGTCTGTGGAGGAGCTTCGCCGGGTGGCTGGTCATGACCCTGACAGCTACAGTCCAGCACACGAGGCCTGCCGTGTTGTGCTGAGCACCCGACGGACGGGAAGCAATTAGGGCTCAGTACAGCGCAAGAAAACAAGCAAAGCAAGTGAAGACACCAAAGTTCTGGGACTAAGAGCTCTGAGACAAGGAGGAAAGGAAGAGTACCGTCAGAGCAAATGGACTAACCAACGCTACTGGTACCAAAACCAACAAGGGCCACGAGAATCGTGAGAGCAATCAGGGTAGTCACTGCGCCCTTTTCGTAGAGTAGCACATGTCGTAAGGGCAGAAGGGCTTGTAGACTTGAGAAAATCTTTAGATGAGACCAGGAATCGGACGGTCGAAAGAGCCCGAAAGCAGGCAAATCGACATCAACACCCTTGATGACGGGCGTCACCGGGCTTAGACTTAGACCTGTAAGAGGGGTGACGAGCACTGCGAGAATGATGGCAGCAAGAGAGAGAAAGGCAAGAGTAGCAGGAGCAGGACAATAAGACTCGTACGACTAGCCAGAAGAGAAAGCAGAACAAGTAGTAAGAGTGGTTGCTGT
This sequence comes from Symbiodinium sp. CCMP2592, assembly GCA_905221615.1. Classification (NCBI taxonomy): domain Eukaryota; class Dinophyceae; order Suessiales; family Symbiodiniaceae; genus Symbiodinium; species Symbiodinium sp. CCMP2592. The sequence goes on along the minus strand of CAJNDT010000303.1, from coordinate 238,551 downwards.
TCGGTGGGGCAAGACTTTTCAGGCATTCGAGCATTCAGGCTTCGGGCCACAAGCTGACCGATAATGCGTGTTTGCACGGATGTGTGTTTACCTGTGTGAAGAGACTGTCGAAATAGATGCAGGCTCTGCTTCGCGTAGCTGCACAAGCAGGCACCGCAAGGCGCCCTTTGGCAACATTGGCCGAAGAACATGCGCAGTTCTATACACGAAGTTCAGTTGTTCGCAGGGTTGTGTCAGACATCCGAGAAGGATTTTGCCGGCTGCGCAGTCCATGACAGGCATGGCCTGGTTCAAGCCCCTGCTTCGCTGCGGTTGCCACCATGCCCCGACCCAAATGTTTCGCGAGAAGTGGCGAGAGGACAATGAGCGGTAACCGTGCTTGTGGAGGTTTGGAGGCTGCCTTCATCTACCTAGGAAGGACACCTCCCGAGGCCCGGCATTCGCATGCGGTGTGTGCCAGTCATAACGACTCGCTTCCGGTGTCGCAGGCGGAGCAGGTCGCGGGCGACTCCGGCCGGGGTGGTCTCGTGATTCTGGAGATCTTGGCAGCAGCAAATGTCCAGACTTCACGTTCAGAAAAACCACAAAACACCGGAGGGCTTGCGTCATGTGGACTTGCTGTCTAAGTAAAGAACAGTTCCATCCACGTTGCGAGGACATCTTCGAGACGAAGTCACGGCCGTACCATGACCAGAATGTCGCCATGGTGTGCTTCAGCAGCGATCAGCTGGCATTGTGATGCAATGGGGTTGGTCGATTCATTATGATCCACGTGCCCCCCAGAAGGGCATATCTGTGCCGGAGGTACACGGTAGGTCCCCAACGGGGATTCGAGCCTGATGACGCGACGTTTCTGTCGACGCTTGGATGGAAGTGATGACGTGCGTCAGATCGATCTTGGAGGAGGCTTGAAGGTGCAAGGTTGAGCACAGGGGAGCGACACAACTGCTGTGTCTTGGAATCGTGCGACAGTGCAGACCGAGAAACACCTAGGAAAGTGCGCCTGGTCGGCCGCAATGTTGCAGCCGCTTGCCACGACTACAACATGCAGCGGTCGCGCTGCTCTCAGCTTTACGAGGAATTTGAGCAAACTATGTTGCGGTCCCGAGTAAAGAGGTGTGTTTAAACTTGCTTTTGGACTTCCAGATTGGATCACTCGCTTGCCTTGTGTTCATCAGGTCGACAGCCGGTTAACGTAGATAATTACATGCATGCTGACGTGCCTTCTTAAATTTGTAGCATTGGACCGTAGGGCAGCTTTGGTCCGAGCCTCCTGCGTGTAGGAGTGTGGAAGGAGTCAATGTTGAAATCGTTATGAGTAGAAGCAGTCACACACACACACACACGCACACCTGCCTTGCACACCGTTTCAGTTTTCTTTCATCAAGCCAGAGCCATGCCATCGGTCGTGTGTTTCTGTCGCAGGTCAAGCCGCATTGTCCCTTCCATAATAACATTTCCGAACTAGATGCCAAGGATTGGTTGTTATCCACTTATCCCACCTTTGCTTACCTTTGCTCTGCCGACGGTACTTTCAGAAGCGTTAGAGGAGCCGAGCTCGGCCGGCAGAGCGGGCGCAGATTAGGGAACAAACTGTCCGCCAGTCAGTTTTATGTCGTAGACATACCGAGCGGTACTTTCATTGGACATCAAGCTGCTTTTGTCGAGATCACAGCATCGTTAATGTTGAAAGGGTTCAGGATGGTGCTTTCGTCATGCCACGTGAAACCTTTTTACCCCCAGCGCCGGTTCCGAAGTTGCTCCTGACCTTCACGGGACTGAACGTCGAAGTTTGGGTTACTCGAGAGATATCCTGATCTTTGAGCGAAATCGAGCAGTGCTCCTGCCGTTCTGGATTGCTTCAGTGCTCTCCTGTGGTTTGTCAACACCGTTGTGGGGCCTGCATCTGCGAAAGCTCAACCGTCCAAAACAGCCAAATGTTTTGAATAGCCTTCGCGTTCACGGTCAACGATTGCCGCCGGTCTTTGTCACCGGTTGTTAGTTGCTGCCATCAACTTTTCCCCTGACCTGCTTGAAGAAATTAAACAGGCCAAGGCACTTTGCAGCAACATCGGGCCGACACAGGGATGGTGCCGGTCAGTCCTGTCCTCATCTTGTTTGTTGTGCTGCTCCTTGTGCATGGATGAGTGGCCAGCGCAACTCCATTCGCTGTCTGTTTCCTTGACTCGCCGCATCACTAGTCACTAGCCCATTAATGCCGTTCCATTCCATTCCCTCCACAAACACGGGTCTGTTGGCACTGAACTTACAGCCTGGAATCCCCGGCAGTGTTGCCGGCCACTTGGAGCACAGTGTGTGGAGATCCGCGTGTGTGGCAGCGTCACCAGCTGGACCAACTGACTTCGTGTGGTCAGAATCGAGACCGCTCTCTGCTGCACTCGCACCAGCGCGTACCGATCGTTGCACCTGCAGCTGCACTAAACAAGCCGTAATCGTCCTCATCTCAAAGACTCGCCCTCAACCGCCCTGCCTTTCAGACTTCCCGTTACTGCTCGTGGCACCTCGCCGCCGGCAGCTCCGGGATCACATGACATCTGTGAAACTAACCTGTTTTGCAGCGCGTACAGTGTGTGTACCTAGCGTTTTGTACAGTCTCAGACGTTCCCCTCTACCGCAGGGGCCCCTTGGATCAAGCCTACGGCTTTGCGGAAAAGTGACTAGTCTTCGCACTGGTAGCGGAGCTCTCGGTTAAGAGAACCAGAGCTCGTAGCCCAATAGTACGCCCCCTGCGCGGGCGTGTGGTCGCCATGGCTAGTGGATCGCTGGCATATCGACCACACCAGGATCTGGACACAGACCTGACGAAGTTTGGCTTCCTAGTCTATGCCGGAACCGTTCGTGACTTTCACGAGTGGGAGTTCCGAGCTATGACAAGGTGGAAGCAGACCAAGGTTGAGGAGAGATCCGACCTTGCGTCCAAGTTCCTCGACTCCTTAAGGAGCGAGGCATACATTGTCGCAGAGGATTTGGGTACCGACGTTTTGTTCTCGAGTCAAAACACCCCCAAGGTGATCGAGGCAGTTAGAGAACGCCTGTTCCCTCTGGCGGAACAAGAGACGAAAGAACTTTATCGGTTAGGGACCCAAGTCGGCGGCACGTTGTCACGACAGCCGGGAGAGCCGATGATCTCCTACATCGACCGCCGCAAGCGGTGGCTACGCAAGCTTCAGCAATTAGACAAGGCCCTTCACATAAGTGAAGCGGTGCTGACAGATCTGTTGCTGGATAACAGCGGGCTCACCCGGCAAGAGCGACTCATGGTGCTGACCTCGATGTCAGGCAGCACAGCGACGAAGGATGCTGAGGCATCGCTGATTCGCATGCATAGTCGTATCCATACGTTGGAACGAAAGCAGCCATCCGCCAAGGGCGGAACTGGCAAAGGAAAAGGTTTTCCCAGGAAGGGAGACCGAGGAAAAGGTAAAGGATACGGCAAGAGATCCCAGAAACGGACTGCTTACACGTACCTTTCGGCCGTAGAAGACCTCTTCGAGTACCCTGACGCCGACGAAGACGACGACGGAACAGCCTACCTGGCAGGCCAAGAGGGCCAGGACGGCCAAGACGGTGAGGGACAGGACTGGGCGTATCACGGAGAAGAACTCCCCGTGTACGACAGAGAGGAAGACACCGCGTGTGTTGCCCAGTCGGCCGACGCATCCCTAAGGGACGTCGAGCTTGATGTCTTCACCGCCTTTATAAGCGCTGGGTTCGACGAGGAAGACAAAGAGGCTTTGGCGTTTCTCGCAGACACCGTGCAGTGCGAGACCGTTGCCTTTATGGCGCGGGCCAAGGCTAAGGGTAAAGGAAAGTCTGTGATGCAGAGGAGTGCACATGGATATCGGCCGCGATCTACCGGTCTCACTGTTGAAGACAGGAGACGGAAGCTCCATGAGATTAAACTCAGGAGCACATGCAAAACGTGTGGCAGAAAGGGCCACTGGGCTGGTGACAAGGAATGCCCAGGCCCAGGAAAAGGAGCAGGAAAGCCTGCAGTGGCACACCTTGCCCAGGTTAGGCGTGTGATGGATAAATCCACACAGACCTGCGACTTTAGCGCTAGCCCCAGCGAGAGCGACAGCGAGAGTCACAGTTTTGACCCAGAGCCAACAGCGAACTACGTTAGCTTGGGTCAGGACTCTGAGACGGAGCCTGCGGCGTACATGGGTTTCTTCGACAAGACCGACTTTGAAGAGTCTGACGAAGAGCTCCTGGACGACTTTGCGTCGCAAGGCGCCCCCTCCACGGAATGGGATACTATAGAGTACCCTGATGGCAGCGACCAGGTGTTTCGGTTCGGGATGCACAGGGGTAGCACCTACCTTGAGGTTTTGCAGAACCACCCCGATTACTACCATTGGGGCCTCAAGGAGAAAGAGCCGAGCACCATGCTAGAAGCATGGCTTGTCTGGGTGTATCGCAACTTTGAGGTTCCACCGGTTGGCGGTGGAAGGGCTACACTCAGGGCAGTTACGCTGCCGGTGGAGGCCGACTCGCTGCAGAAGGCTAGGAAGGAGGTGAGCCTTGAGAAGGCACCTAAGAGCAAGCTCGGGTTGTTGAAGGCGGATCCCAAAGGACCGTGTGTCGGCGGCTGTCCCGCACACGCTCTGAACAAAGCCGGTAGCAACGCGCATGTAATCAAGACTACTTGCATGTTGTGCGGCACCCGTACCTCAAACCCGAGACCAAAGGCTGTACCGAAGAACGACCCCCGCACGTGCGAGCACAAGCGCACAGACAACAGGAACAGCACGAGATCGGTACACCGCACCTTTTGTCTTGATTGTTGCACTGTGGTAGAGGAAATCCCGCAGAAGCTCTTTAAGGAGCAGAAGGGACTCGCCGAGCAGGTACAGCAGTCTCCACTCAAGGTGCAGAACCTCACGAGGAGACAGCTGGAGGAGTACAACTTTACGAAGTTTGAGGCAGGTGAGGTGGTAAAGAAGTTCTTCAAGCACATGGACAAGTTTTTGTTGAAAGTTGACCAAGTCAGTTCAACCGAGTTGTCTAGTTGCCTTGAGGATGCGATGGACCAGGTTGTAGAGCAGACGAAGTTACGCATGCAACATGGTAGGGCAGCTGACGTAGCTAGGTCTAGTCAGGAAGTAGAGCCCCCACCTTTGCCTGCGTTTTCCCCTGTACGTAGAGAGCGTAGGAGTGCACAGCCTCGTGAGCAAGCGTCGCCCGCCGCCGCAGCAGCAGCTGGCCCGAGAGAGAGGGGCGCAGCTGTTAGCGACGCCATGGCGGCGTCGCCTCCCAGCGGAAAGGGCTCGGGAAGCCGAGAGAAGTTCGCCGGCGTGGCGACGGCGGAAAGGAAAGGTGATCCTGGAGAGGACACCAAGCTGACGCTCACCGCTCTGGTGGGGCAGCTGCAGAAGGATGATCTCGAAGGAGACATCAGTCCGAAGAGCGTGCAGAGCTCAGACAGTGAGCCTGCACCCCTGGACGAGGAGATTGCTGAGCCGCAACTCCAGCTCGTGGATCCCTTAGAGGACCACGAAAACGTCTGGGTGATGCTGGACGAGGGCTGCAACCAGACATGCCACGGGACAAAGTGGAGGGCTCACTCCTCAAAGGTCCTGGCGAAGTTTGGGTTGCAGTTCACCAGCGTGCGCTCGAGCGGCACGAGCTTCAAGGGCATTGGAGCGGCTCGAGCGACGGGCAAGTTCGCGATGCCGTTCGCCCTCCGCATCATGCCGGAGAGCGGAGGCCTTCGCCGGAGCACCCGTCTGCAGGGAGAGCTCTCCAGCGTGGAGCTGGACTCTCCGGACGTGCTCTGCCTCCTGTCCTTGCAGGATCAGGTTCAGCTTGGCCTGATCAAGGACCTGAGGCGCGGCGAGTGCCGAATCTCGGGTTACGCCGGGACACTGCAGTTGGCGAGGCACTCGAAGACTGGCCTCCTCCTCCTGTGCGTGAGCCAGTTTGGGGCGAACGTTACAGAGAGGCACAGAAAGTTTGCAGTGAATCCGGAGGTGATCCCTAAGAGGACATCTAAGAAGGAGAAGAACACTTTCTCGATCCCTTTGAGGGACGGGACGGCACGCAAGAAAGAAACCTTGATCCCTTCAGGGGACAAGGACAGCACGGCGTACATGCTGTCCGAAATGGTGAAGGAGACCGAAGGGCAGCGGAAGAACGTTTTGGTGGTCACGTTGGGCTTGGAGAAGCTAGAGACCTGCCAACGTGGGCGCGGCACCTACCGTGGACTCACGGAACTTATCCGGGGTATGCGGAAGGGGCAGTCGCACGAGTTCTCGCTGAACAACGAGGCCCACGAGGACACGCTTCTGGAAAGCCTGCGCCAGAACTTTGAGTCCTTCCGGGACTACGCCACGGAGCAGATCCTTTTTCTGGACTGCCGGCACATGAACGACCCGGGCAAGGACAAGTCCCTCAGGGACCACTTAGGCACGTACCCCAGGAACGTGCAAGCCATGGTTTTGGACCCGAAGACGAATGGAAAATGGGTGGCGTTCATGAAGGAGGTCGTGCCGGCCGTGCACAAGCTCATCCAGGAGAACGAGCAGTGCGTGATTTTTATGTTTTGCAAATCGGGCAGACACAGGTCTGTCTCGAATGCAAAGATCGTGTACGATCTCATAAAGGAGACGTACGAAGTGGAAGCGAGACTACTTCACCTTTGCGACGGCTACAACTGGCGATATCTATGCGGTGGTTGCGCGGAGTGCAACTGGGAGTCCAAGGAGGCTCGAAGCACCGCAGAGAAGGTGATGGACTTCGCAAGGGAGCGCTGGTTCGAATTCGTGCCCAAGGTGTAGGTGCGAAAGGATGGCCAGCGCCGCCTAGGCGACGATGGCGTCGTGGTGGAAGAGCCGATCCCTTCGGGGACAGCTCATCAGGCAGCGGGCGCGGGATCAAGCAGTGACCCGCCGCAGCCTGACTCGGCTGTCAAGCAAGAGGCCGCTCAGGACGAGCAGCTCGGAGATGAGGACCACGACGAGGACGACACCACTGGGGCAGCCGAGGCCAGTGCCAGCTCGAAGGCACCGGCGCAGCCTTTCACGGTGGAGACCCCAGACGGAGTGTCGGTGCCAGTCCACGACTTGCGCCCCGAGCTGGAAGGATTAGATGACAAGTCCCTTGAGAAGGTAAGTTTTCTTTTTTCTTTCTAGGGTTTATAGTGTCTTCAACCCAGCGAAGCTTACGGAAGTCACTACGCTCGTCGCCAAGTAGGTGGACCACACCTCGCTCACCTGCGCCGTTGCCGCGAAGTACTTAGACTACGAGGCGGCGAGGGCACTTTTGTCGTCGCTGGTGGCTGACGTCCGATCCGGAAAGCGGACGGAGAAAGAGTGGGACACTGACCTGGAGCTGGCGAACCGAAGCCTGGACCAGGCGATTCTCCAGCTGGACGAGGACAAGGCCGCGGCACAACCTGGCGCAACCACAGCTGGAAGGACGACCGCTCAAGCGGCGGACCCACCGCCAAGAGAAAGGACCCGATCGGCACAGGCCGACGGGCGAGGAGAGAAGGGAAAAGGTGAGAAGGGAAAAGGAAAAGGCCGAGGAGACAAGGGACGCTGGCCGAACAACAACCCTCGAGGCCCAAGGACTCATACAGAGTCCAATCCTGCCTCGACTTCTCACGCAGAGACCCGCCACGACCTGGCCAGTTTGGGGGAAAACCCCAACAACCCGGGCAGCCTCTCGGGGGGGCTACTTGAGCCAAGTTATCTCAGGACACAAGAGGCACGGCGAAATCGCCTTTAAAACTTGGTTGCAGCCAGGCGTGGGGCACGAAGGAGCCGGACCACCGGTTCGTGTGTCCTATGGGGCACACGCTGCAAACTCCTGGGATAAGGTCCCGACGGAGTTGCAGCGCTACCGCAAGCACGTGGCGATCCAATGGACGTCCGATGGGCCCTGGGAGTGGCGCGAGACCAACGTGGCCGCTCACTCATGGGTTTACTTCGGCGACCGTTGGGACCAGCACCCGCGCCACATGTTGGTGTTCTTGGTCCCGCCACGCGGTGGCAGTGCCTTCTACGTTGGAGGCATGCTTCCGGATCTCATGGCTTCTGACCTGAAGGTGATGAAAAAGGAGACCGGAAAGATGTTTGAGGATTCTTGCAAGAACCTCAACACGCACGACGACCTGCTGATGCAGGCCTTGGGGCTTCCGTCAGCGGCGATCACGGGCGATCCGCCCACGATCTTTGCCCTGGCGAACTCGGAGTTCCAGCCCGGATCCCTTGAGAGGACCGGCGCTAAGGTGATCGTGCGACACCCTGGCTACCGTATGATCCTTCTGGAGGACATCGGTTGGCAGAAGCAAATCTCTAAGGAGATTGCTAAGATCCGTCCCGACCTCCTGCTGTTGGTGTACAGTTTGGAAGACCAGGTAGGTCTCACCCTGCAGGTACAGACCTGGCTCCAGTCCCTCTCCGCGTACACAAAAGAAGTGCTTGTTCTTGACAGCTTAGGCAGTGTTAGGTGGAACCTGTGGTTCGAGAACAGTGTCGAGGGTACTGAGAGAGAGTTTCAGTTGTTTCAGTGTAGGGGTGACCTTTGTGTAGGGACGTTTTCGCAGGCGATAGGTGAAGTCATGTCTAGTTGGGCGAACTGTGACCATGACATACACTACTCACCTGTGAGCATCGACACAGTAGGCACGCAAGTTGGTTTTGCCGAAACCTTGTTGCTTGTGTTGCAAGAGGGCTGTGTAGAGGACCACGTTGCTGAAGCGTTTCCTGTTGAGGCAAGGCAGGATGAGGTCGAGGAATCTGGTACTCTAGATGCTATAGTGGATCCCAGAGACAATAGGACCGCTTTCATGGATGATCTGGAACTCGCCGAGGAAGCAGACATCTTAGACACGTTGCCTTTAGCAGGGTTTCCGAAGGAAGAGTCTGAGAGGAGAAAGGCATGGTCTAAGGTACCGAGGCGTGTTCGCTTGGGGATCAGGAGGTTGCACACCATGATGAACCACAAGCCTAAGGAAGTGCTAGTTCAGGTACTTCGTGGGGCAGGTGCTTCTGAAGAGTTGGTGAATGCAGCTAAGATCTTCAAGTGTGAGTCTTGCAGGGTTAGCGAAGAGAAGGTTCGCACACACCCTGTGTCAGCTCCTCCACCTTACGAGTTCAACCACACAGTTTCGGTGGACGTGCTGGAGACTGCAGACTCAACAGGCGCAAAGTTTAGCTGGCTGAACATTATAGATGTCGGCACAAGCTATCAAGTTGTGACCTTGGTCCGCGTTGGTGGCGGACAGCCGAGCTCAGCCAAGTGCTTGCAGAAGTTCATGCAGCACTGGGTTTCCCCTTTTGGGTGGCCAAAGGTGGTTTCCCACGACCGTGGTTTACACAACCGGGGCGCTTTCGCTCACGGCTTGGGTAGCCATGGAGTCCAGATCCGCCAAGCCGGACTGGAATCGCCTGAGCACATAGGGAAGTGCGAAAGGCATGGAGGCATCATAAAGCGAGCCTTCAAGCGTTTGGTCAAGGACCACAACGTTGTGGGCAAAGATGATGTCAAGGTGGCGATGCTCGAGGCGCAGGTCGCAAAGAACGAGTTCATGCGTGTTGGAGGCTTCAGCCCCACCCAGTGGGTGCTTGGACGCCTGCCCAGAGGAGTGGGCCACGTTTTGGACGAAGAAGAGCTAGGACAGCTTGGAGTCTTGTCGGGCAGGTTAGATGCCACGACTGCGTTCGGCCGCCAGGCCGAATTCCGCCACACTGCCAGAAAGGCATTCGTCCATGAGGACTGCAGTCGCAGGGTACGAAAGACCGTTTTGCGAAAAGCGGCTCCCCTGCCGGGGAAATACCAAGCTGGCGACCTAGTTTGCTATAGGATCGCACGAGATGAGCACTCAGGTATCAGTACGTGGTCGACCGTTAGTAAAATAATCGGCTTCGATAACAAAACAGTCTGGGTGGTGCATCAGGGCGTACCCGTGGCGACCAGCTTGGCACGACTCAGACCGTGCACATCGGCTGAGGTTTTAGCGTTCCAAGTGTTGAACCGTGGCAACATACAGTACGAGCACGCGGAGGTTGAACGCGAGCAACAAAGGTACATTGATGCCACCGGGGATGATCTAGTACTAGACAACCCAGAAGAGCCACCGGACGGAGGAATTGGAATAGGTTCTCCGATCCAAGCGGATACAGAAGCAGATCCTCCAGAGACTGCGGCCGCTGCTCCAGAACGAGCTGTTCGAAGGAGAGTTGGAGCAACCCGTGAAGAGTCACGGGCCGTGACTGTGGAGGAGCCGGAGAACGAACAGGTGGACCCTCCAGGAGGGATCCAAGAGCCGATGGCTGAGGACACGGCGGTGGACGCCGATGGTGAGGCCGAGGCCACGGAAGGTAGCTCAGCGCTTCTTCTGAGGGCTTACGCCAGCCACTTCTGGACGAAAGAGGAAAGAACCGTTTGGAACTCACTCCCCGGGGAGAAGGAGTACGAGGCCTTACGGGTTTTCTTCGCAGACCGCGTCGAGGACGACAAGAAGGTGACGCAGTGGCGCAAGCGCCGAAAGAACTTTACGTCCAAGAAGCAGAAGGAGAAGCACGGGAAGATCCTAATGTACCACAAATGCCCTGAAGATGTCCAAAAGGAACTGGACAAGAGCAGAGCCAAAGAGTGGGCAAAGTGGCAGGACTTCAGTGCTGCGATCATTCTTGATGACGCACAGTATGACGAGTTGATCCGTGAAGGACATCAAGTCATACCTACCCAATGGGTAGAGCTGGACAAGAACCACAACAAGAGGTTACTTGATCCTACCGTGGAGGCCAACTACAAGAGTAGGTTGGTTGTTCGGGGTGATCTTGAGAAGGGTGATCCTAGGAGTGATAGCCCTACTGCTAGCATAGAAGCTCAGAACTTAGTGTTTTCCTTTTCGGCTTCTAGGAAGGTCAAGATTAAATCCCTGGACGTGACTAACGCCTACTTTCAAGGCGAAGAGATAGATAGAGTACTTCTACTATCTCAGCCCAAGGGAGGACTCCCTGGGCTCAAGCCCCACCAGCACATGCTGGCGAGAGCACCCATCTACGGCAGCACGGATGGTGGTAGAAGGTTTTGGAAGCGGCTTAGAAATTACCTCAAGGGTAAAGGACTACGCGAGAACCGCATCTACCGCGCTTTGTACAGTTACACAGATGCCGATGGGGTTGTACAGTTGCTCTTGACGTCCCACGTAGACGATCTATTGTGGGCTTGTGATCCGTCATGCGATTGGATCATGAACGACCTCATTGAGACGTTCAAGTGTGGGAAGGTTGAGACCGGGAGCTTCAGGTACTGCGGGAAGGAGATAAGCCAAGACGAGGATTTCAATATCCATGTGACCTGCAGCGAAACGACGAGGAACGTGAACAAGATTCACGTTGACAAGAGGAGGCACCCGGGAGATCCCTTAACGGACTCTGACAAGACGCAGATGAAGAGCGTCGCTGGGTCCCTTGCTTGGGTTTGCAGACAATGCCGACCCGACTTAAGCTATAGGGTATCCAAGATCCAGTCGGCTTCTAGCAATGGTACCGTCGCTGACATCAGAGATGCCAACAAAGCGGTCGAGCACGCTATTAGCACCTACGACAGAGGACTTGTTTTCAAGTCTGGGCTGTTGGACTGGAAGACACCAGGTGCTCTTTTGAGTCTGGTGATCACGGACGCTTCTCACGCGAATGAGTCCGAAGAGATGATCATAAACGAAATGACATCTGTGGAAGGACACCGGAGCCAAGGTGCAAGGATGGTGTTTCTTACAGACGGCGCCCTGTGGAAAGGGAACAAGGGTAGCATTCATCCCATCTTGTGGGCGAGCAACCTCGTTCGGAGGGTATGTCGTTCCACCATACAGGCAGAGGCCTACACACTTCAGGCAGGTGTGGAGGACGGTGACGTGCTGAGAGCAGCAGTCACTGACATCTTCGGATGCCTCGATATGAAAAGGTGGGAGGCTACGTCGGCCAAGTTTGTGAAACAGATCTGGATGACAGACTGTAAGAGTCTGGAACTGACGCTTTCGAATCCGAAATGCAATAAGCATTCGGACAAGAGATTGAGCATCGAGATCGCGTCTCTCAGACAGGAGCTATGGCGCAAAGCTGGCGAGAAAGCAGGATATCCGTTTTACGACGACTACAAGCCAGCGGATGATCAGTTAACTGACATCGTCAGATGGATTGACACCGACGTGATGATCGCAGATCCGTTGACGAAGGTCATGGAGCCGGTCAAGTTGGTTGAAGCTCTGAAGACCAACACACTCGACGTAGAGCAGCCGCTCGAGAGTGTCGTTAAGAAGCGCGCCAAGCAGCTTCAGAGGAGGTCGACGAAGAAGGAAGAGGACAACGAGCAAGACCGTTGATCCTTGAGCACGAAGTCTCACCACACTGACGCTGTAAGAGTCACGGTTGTGAAACTAACCTGTTTTGCAGCGCGTACAGTGTGTGTACCTAGCGTTTTGTACAGTCTCAGACGTTCCCCTCTACCGCAGGGGCCCCTTGGATCAAGCCTACGGCTTTGCGGAAAAGTGACTAGTCTTCGCAACATCAATCCTGGCGAACCACCGGTGTCTGACCGTTGACCGTATAGCAACTGCACTTTCGAACGCCACCCCCCATCGCTCCAATCCTCATCGCCTGGCTCTCCTGTCAAGCGAGAGCTGCATGATGATCATGGCCGGTGTAGCCTTCAAAATGACTCAGAGCTCAGGGTTCTCACAGTCAAGTCTCTGGATCGCATGAGGTCAAGTTTGACATCTTTCGAACCGGTGTGTGCTGAGGGCGTGTATCCAGGTGAACCAGCCTGTCATGTGGACGAAGCAAGTGCCTTAAAAGCAGGGAGTGGAAGAGTTGAAAGCAACAAGACCTTAAACGTAATTGATTCCGCGCTTGGGCATCGTCAGATCACAAGGACTATGTGCGCGAATCATGGGCGACGTTGTTCGGGTCGGTTGGTCAGTTGCCGCAATTCACGTCATTCAACTTTGCATAATGCATCCCGCATTGAGGGTAAGATGTCTGAATTCACTGAAAGGGTGTAGTTTGTCATGCTTGATCAGAACATTTGGGTGCACGATTATTCCACGTCGCATCGCAAAACCAAGTCATAGTCATAGCAACGTCATCCCTTTGACTTGCACCTGCGGTGGACGAGCATGCATGATCCAGGTGTTCGCAGGTCCATTGTAGCCGGATCAAGAATCTAGACACCCGATCTATGTCCACCCGAGCCTGATGGTAATGGTGATGATAATGAGGATGATGATGATGATGCTGCGACACCAACAACAACAGTAAAGGCCATGCGGGAGGCAAAATAGTAAAGGCTGCAGCGCGACTGGTCAAGCTTAAGTCGGCGGTCTGATGGCGGTGAGCAGACATGTTTCGGTCCCCGGATCTTGTCTGTATGCGGCTTGCGCAACCGTTCAGAGTTCATACTTGGCTCAAGGGTAGCGGCGGTTGCGTTATGATCCCGCCTTGTAGAACCTCGCTTTCCTTGTGCTGAACTAGTTGCAAACCTCGCCGAACAAGTTGACGAGGTCGCAGGCGCCCGCGATCGACCAGGTTCGCCTATGCTTGGTCAGCGGAGGCAAATTCGCCGAGCGAGTGCCCAAGGAGCGCCGGAGATGGCCAGCGTGTCCCTTTGGAACCGGTTGCAGAGTTGTGCTGCTTGTGCTCCTTGAGGAGCATGTGGCTCGACAGCTGGTGCTCGGGGTGATGGATGTCCAGCTGGCAGAGTGGATCAGACCTGAAGCCATGCCTGAGATCGAGTTCGCTTACGACGGAGATGTGTTCCGCTTCTTGCCTGGTTTGAACGAGTCAGATGCCAACTTTCGGTGTCTCAGATTTGCAGAACCATGACCTTTTGTCAACGCTTTTTCTTGCAGGTAAAGAATGGGACGCCGTGGTCGAGAGAACCTGATGCTAACTCATGCCGGCCGGCACTGCAAGCAAAGAAATAAGCGCGCAGATGTGCACGTTTGACGGTCGGAAACATGGGCATCGAGATGTCGAGGTCAGGCAGTCGGCTCCGCGTGCATGTTTTGCACGGGCCCCGAGTTCGGACAAGTTCTTTTTGAGGAGGCAGCTCAGGTTGAGGCCACAACGCCTGTTCAATCGGCGGGAATGTTGAGGGCTGGGAACGAGAGAGAAGGAGGAATTGGGTGTTGAAGAGCACACAGATGCACACAGATAAAGAGCAGAGAAAGACAGGCAGAACGAGATGGCATGCACGGCTTGGGCAGCTTGGGTCACGCTTGCCATCAAGGTTGTGACCAAGTATGCCTGGCCAGTCGCCCTGTTGTTTCAGCTGCTGCGCGACGTCACGGAACTGAACGGGATGTGGTCAGCTGTCAGTGCTGCCCAGGCTACAGCACTGCACGTAGAGCTTACTTAGCACGACACGGAGCCATTCAGCTGGCATGGCCAGACAAAGTCGCATTACCAAGCTCACTGCCCGACAACGGGAACCATTTCCCAGGGTTTTCCATGTAGCGTAGTTTCACCGGAAGCTGGCAAATGCACTGCGAGTGACAGTGCCTAGAGGCAAAGGAGGTACTGGTAGTGACGATGTCCTTGGCCACCGCAGGCATTTGGCAAGCAACTTCAAGCAAGGCGACCCGCCTCCATGTGTTGGTGGTGCCGGACGCCGCTGGTTTAAAAGTGGCAGCATGAGTGTCAGCAGCACTCGATCGCTGGTGCCATGGAACCTGCTCTGTCGAAGTGTGCTGGTGAACCGAGCTCTCCCTTTCGCTTTCGGTTCATGTGGAGTAGGGGGGGAGGGCCATCCGCTGCCTCGTGGGAGGTGCCGGGGGCGGGGCCTGTGGAGGCTGCTTCGGTGTAGTGACGCAGTGTGGTGGCTTTGGGCTCTTGCAGAGCGCCAGGAGCTGGGACGTTGGGCCAAGGATGCAATCTGGCGGGTCAGTAGCCGAGCCCTGCCAGAAACCACGTTCTTTTGGGACCGACTCTTGGTGACTGAGGATAGGAAGAGCCGGCTCTGGATCCAGCCGTCGGGATCCGAGTTTGCCATCACAGCTTAAACTGCTAAGAGAATGTTTCGAGGCCCAGCCTCCGCTGAGGCACAGGCACCGTGCGTCCTTGCACAGCGTCAGTATCGTTGATCTCAAGCTTGAGTTCACAAATGCCTTGCAGGGCGTTCCAGCACCAATGCCAGTTGGGCTTCTCAATCGAGTGTCACCTGCTCAGCTTTGTGGACAAGCCAGAAGATGTCGTGAACAGTGTGCAACAGGCTTCAGAGAGATCGTGTGCACACCACAGGGCACATTAATGATTCAAACGGAGCCAGTGGCACGCACGTATGGGACGGCACTTGCTCCTGATGCAGCACAAACATGTGCACAAATGTAGCTATGGAGGATCTGACACGTAGGGCTTGCAGAGTTCATCGGACGACATCGCACCGGACAAGGAAGATGTAGCAAGAGACCTGATGTTTTTTATGGTGGCGAGAGAGGGAGGACACAACGACTGCAGTACAACCCTGTGTACAACCCTGTGCTATTTCTTATGCTTCTATGGTAGAACGGCGCCAGCGAGGATTTCTTATCGAACCCCATCCTTTTGGTCATTGATGGTGTGTCAAAACCCACTCTCCTCAGCATGTCGATTCCATTTCCACGTTTGAATTGTCTTCACAGCACATCCTTGTCGCTATGCCACTCAGAAGGACTTCGTCGAACTATTTCACGATGCGGTGCGACCCCACACAAATAGACATAACAGGACATGTAGTCAAGAGGCATGTGCTTCAGCGTGTTACCGGTCTATTTTCTCATCATGCGACTTCATTATGGCCTGGATTGCAAAAACTCTTGGAACCGAGAGGCAATCCATCTATCCAGGTTTCTGCTCACATCCCATTTGTTTTGGAAGGAATGTTCCCCATCGCCCCGGCATTGGCCATATGCGACACATTGCTCAAATCTTATCAAGTTACACTTGAGGCAGAGCCTCGAAGCCAGGCTCGAGGACCTGGGCAGGGAGCCATGCGTGTTTTTCGTGTGTTGTTTTTTTGTGTTTGTTCCTCCAACTTGGAATGACATGCTCGTGCGGAGAGTGGCAGATAGCCTCCGAAGCATGCGCTGCATATGGCTCGAGAAGACTGGCACGCGGATTCTCGTAAACAGCTGTGAGATACAGACGCCACCATGATCTTCGCACACGAGGACATCTTGAATCAGTTTGCTGGCCGCATGTAAGCTCATACCCGTGTCGGTGTCCGATCTTCGGTGGCCGTTTGGAGTATGGTGGTCTCCGCACTAAGGAAGCCCATCGCATGGTTCCCAGGTATGGCTGGCTCCTGCGCACCTTCCAAAGAAGACTGCAAGTCAGATTGGAACCGTTTCTTCCAGAGCATTAGCGAACCAGTCTTCATATTGTGCCTGCCTGTCGGTTCTGCACAAGTGCCGGCAAGGTTTTGAAAGCCAAGCCAGCACAGTTCCTCCTGATCCAGCTGAGCACTACATGCGGTCGATTAGAAGCGGCCTGAGAATCAGAAGCATGAAATCAAGCTCTCAAGCCACGAAAGATGTGTCAATGTGAGGCAGTGACAGTGCAGAGAGCGAGCGGCCAAAGCAGTGCCGGTTGGAGGAGGAGGAGTCCGACGAAACGAAGGCGCGTTCTGCAGATCAGGGGGTGCAGCGAAGCTGCCCAAGGTGCGACTAAAGGTGTTTCCGGTGAGGCAGGAACGTCATCGAGGCCATGGGCCAGTGAGTGCACTGAGGCCATCTTGAACCTGGAGGAGTACGATGACGAAAGTGCATCCCTCCTGCAAGACTTTGGCTTCGAGGGCAACTTTGCTTCTTGGACACGGGAGATGACGGAGTCTGCTGGCTTCGTCGGCAGTGCGTTCCTGATGCTGTTAGTTGTCCTTTCACTGGCCAGTGCATGGTCCTCAACGGCTGGTTCGATGTGCTTTGCATTGGTCAAAGTGGTCCTGATCGTCGCATGTTTGAGCGGCTTTTGCATGCACCAGCTGCAGCCAGTCAAAGCGTACCCAGAAGCTTCCCCATACACGACCGAAGGAACATCCAGCTGAGGGTGGGTGTTGCGCTTTTTGTAGAATCCGCAGGCTGAAGTTCTAGGTTCTTTATCAAAGGTACAAGCCAAGTCGTGTGCAGCACGCTTCCAGGCGACCACAACATTCGTGTGTTGCTCTGGGCTCTTTTTCAATGTGCGATCTGCATACAATTTGAATCGGAGGTCAAACGGCACTATCCTTCGTGTCGAGTAGTAACGAGTAGTGAGTAGTATTGCCCATGGGCTCATGGTACAGACTACATGACCCGTGACAGCTGGCATTCCGACATGCCGACTGCAGAAGGCAGTCCCAGAGTTGCTTTGGTTTTAACCCTGTTGAGTGCTTTTGTCGTTTCCTTTGAGCCTTGCTTGTGCGATCTGGCATCAGCAAAAGGTGTGGTTTGTCAAGCAATCTGTGATCGCTCGAAACATGAAAGCCTTGAGCCTGGGGAAGGAAGTCACTGACAAGTGCACGCGGCCGCAGTCTCAGATTGTATTGCGTTGGTGTGAACGAATGAAGGAACGGTCTGCCGCTGCCTTGTTGCAGCAGCGTAGAATCACGAAGCTGGCAAGTGATAAGGATACGACAGCGGGCATTGGTGATCATTGATTAGGCTTCTCGATTTGCCGCATCCTGAGGTTAGAGAACGAAAACAGCAGTTTGCGCGACTGGGCTTGGAGCCTTGAGTTGTCGTGCACACGATGCAGTGGTTGCATGAGACAGTCGGAGGCTGGACTGGTGAAGGTTCTTCGTAGATTCTGATTCCTGGCTTTTCGCAACTTTATCCGTGCTTGACCATGTCATGCTCACATTCGGCGCTCTCGCCCTTCTTCGGATGTTACTTCAGCGCCGCAGAAGTAGCACGTCAAAAAAACAAGTGACACATCAAGCGAGAGAGAGAGGTTTCAGCGCTTGCCCAGAGTAGGGACTCGCAAGTGGGGTCATGTCAGAGCCGTGACGTTCATGGCACTGGTGTCGGCGGGTGCTTGCCCACCCGCACTGCTCGGCGGCCGTGCAGTGCGTCGGCTGAGCGGGAGGTGTCTTGGATGGATGAGACTCAAGTTTCGCATGTCTCTGACTCTGCCATGGCATGCCAGGACCAAGACGTTGGCTCGGAATGGCTTTGGCAACGGAGGCTTTGCAATAGGCTTGCAGCCGCCATGGATTTTCTTTAAGGGTGTGAGACGTAGCAAAAGCTGTGCTGACAAGGTTTTCTTGTGCTCATGAGTATTGTCTGCCACCAGCCTGCTGAGTAGGGATGTGAAGGTGCACAGGCATGAAACTCAGGGTGATAGTGCTGCCAATCGCAGGCTCGCTAGTTTTTGCGGGCCGCATCATTGCCCGACGCCGTCATTCGCAGACATACTCGCCATCTCTGCTGGGCATTCCCTCCTGCAGCTGGGGCATGCAAAGCACGCACGGATGGTGCGTCTGCAGGCTTGGCAAGCTGCCACAAGCTGCACAGGACGAGGCCGCTGACTTGGGGTCACGACGCCGTCCTGACCCAGAAACATTCCTCCAATTGAGCCCATCCTTCTGGGATGATCTGTCGGATCCTGGCCAGGAGTGGTGTGCCTTGTACATCAACTTAGCTAGGAGACCCGACCGCCGTGAGAAGCTGCTAGAGAAACTGGCTGTTTCAAACGCCGAGCTTCGTCGTCAAATTCGTCGAATAGATGCCGTAGACGGAAAGTGGCTACGTCTTTTGGATGATGCAGTGGCTGAGATCGTGGATGAGTACGCGTTAGACAAGGCTAGACATGCAAGACGCCGCGGGGCTTACACTATTGTCCACAGTGGTGGGCGGCTGTTGCATTTCGACAACCACCTAACCGTGGGCGGGATTGCATGTGCTATGTCTCACCGACTGGCCCTGCAAGCACTGGTTTCACACCCGACCGCCAAATGGGCCATCATTTTGGAGGACGACATATTGGAAGTGGTGCCCCGCGTGGAAGAGGTCGTAGCCAAGGCCATCGAGAATTTGCCCGAGGACTGGGACGCCTTGTTCCTCGGATACCACGACGACGCAGGAAAACCTCACGACTCCGCCTATGGCCAGGAGGACGACGTAGCCGAGGCCCGAGCCAGGGAGCGATTGAGGAACCGTAAACCATTTCTATGTCGTTTTTGGTTTGGTGGTTTGTGGAGGCTCATGCGATGAGACGACCCCCCCAAAAGATGCGAAGAACGTGCTTGATACATAGTTTTCGATGGGTGATGTCGCATCATCGCCTCCAAACCGACATGCCGAAAGGGTCCCGTTAACGCACATTGTATCGTCATGGGGGTCTGGAGCTGTTCTTTCCAAAGCTGTCTCGACTAATGATTTTGCATGCACGCTGCACCAAGGCCTGCACGACTCTGGTGTCAAACGTTAGGTCATTGTCGCGTTTCTTCTCGGTGTCGGTGTAAGTCGGAGCAGGTCTTGATTCACAACTCGCCTCCCGACTCGACCTGCTCTCAGCGGGGGAGCGTAGAAGGATGCATCGGCGGCCCAGGGACAGCATACTTAGCTTTCTCCTGTTAGCTTCTCCGGTTGGACTCTGTTGTGTCCTCCGCACAGAATTTTTTCTTGGTTTGTAATGCAGTCGTCCACCATTTCAACTTCCCACCGTCCTCCTCTAGGTACCCATTTGGGATATCTTTAAATCCCCCCATTGTTTAATATAGAGCCCTAATCAGGCCCTAATCATCAAAAAATTGGGGACTGTTGCAGTTGACACCTAGTCCTTAGGCTTTACTTGAAAGCTTCTTGAGCGGTGCGTGTTGGGTAAATCTGTACCGCTTGAGTGTACAGAATCTGCTGTTTACAGATATTTGTTGCTTGGGCTGATTGATGCTCCTTGTACACATCGCTTGCATCGCTATGTGTTTGAAAAGAAAGGGTGCATGAGATGAACGGATGACTGACTCACTGCCTAGCTGACTGATTGACTGACCCACTGGCTGTTTGAATGGATGGAAGAATGAATGGAGTCATGGGATGTCTCTGTATGCATATTGGCTCGAGCCACTTTGGCTCAAGCTATTTTGGCTCAAGACTGCGGCTCAATCGAGCGAAGTTTGATGAAAAGCGGCGCAATGCAGTAAGACACACTACAACAGCCCGTGATGTGCACTTGTTTTGCTTGCGTGCACATACATGTTTGCCATATGTTCAGAGTCACAGTCTGCAGTTGATCAAAGATGTTAGTACAACCAAATGATTTGTTTGATTATACCTGTGCATGCAAGAGAAGTCGTTCTTTCATTGTTCACTGGATCACATCGCTTATGTTGCTGCTTCTGGCGGTCTCAGTCAGTCAATGTCTTGGCACATCTGCGTTTCTTGTGCATGCCATGCAATGAGAGTACCTTGCTTACGTCGCCGGCTTTATCTTCCATACTAGTACTTTTGTTTTCCCAAATATCTTGGGCTCTGTTGTGGCTATTTACCAGTTAAATCCTCGCGGAGCTGTCAGAGGCGTGCCATGTGAGTGACAAAAGAGCATCTCAGCACATGCGCCATGGCGGCCCTTACACCTTACGACACCTCAGCCCAAGGCATTGTCAGTTGTTGTTGGAGTGATGCCTGGCTCAGTCGCTGTGGGTGATTCGGAGGCTAAGGTTCCTCTGCCCCGCAAGCAAGTTATATACATAATCGTCAACTAGTGCTGGTTAGCTCCAGGCTTGCTGTGCTGAGACATGCCCGTGTTTTTCCAGACGAACCTTACGGAGAGCTGCAGCATGTTCAGACGGGCGTCCCCCAGCAAAAGTAATGGAAAGGCTGGGTTGTGCATGAAGATAAATCCGCAGACGTACTGCTTCGCCCGCTTGTTGCCCATGCTTCCTACCGATGTCCGACTGTGGTGCGTGCATCTGGACACGCAGGCTTTCTGCTCTGTAACTCGTCCCATGCTCAGAAGTTGGAACGCCAGGAGACCACGTATGACATATGGCTTTCTTAAGTGGTGCTTTCTTGCTCCCAAAACGACACCGCCGTGGTTGCAACGTTTCCTGCAGGAACCTATCGGGCTTCCACCACCTGGGTACTCGTTGCTCAGGACGTCAGACTTTACGACCGCTCCTTCTGTTCAGGACTTGCGCCAACAAGGGAGTATGTAAGTTTAGGGGTGAGCCGGGTGAGCCACTGTTCGGGTGTGTTTTGCGATATCTGTCTCGCTTAGACTTCATTGATTGTGCAACTGCGGGGTTCATTGACTGGATTGACTTTGCATTTCAACATGTACCGTGGTCTCATGCCGAATAGGCCACAGGCTGAGTGATGTGCTGACAACTTCATGTTGGAAGCTTTTGTCTGAGTGGTGCACAGAGGGAGGGGGGGAGGACGGCCCGGACATGCAGCCGCTCGGCCCTCTTGACATGTCCTTCTTGAGCAACTACTTTTGCAGCATTTTCGCGCCAATGACCTGCGATCTTTACTGGCCCAACCTCCCCATTGAGCTGACCCTGGCAGCCATGAGTCAGCCATGAGCAGCTCAAGAGGGCTCGGGAGGATCGCGATCGCGACCGAGCTCCGCCGAACAAGCCGTCGGGTGCGAAGCTCATCGCCAAAGTTGATCGTGATCCCTGAGTACCAGGAAAAGAGTGGAAGAAGATAATGGGCTTCTTGTATACCGGCGCTCGCAGGTGCCCCTGGTTCAATTTCTCGCTCGGCTGCCGGTTCGGGGACGCCTGTCGCAACAAGCATGTCTGCGTCCAGTGCAGGGGTGATGACCCTTAATACGGGAACCACTGAAGGATGGATCCGCCTTCTGGGGACTTCGGTCTGGATCCCCAGAGTTCTGCAAATGGACAGGCTAGCAGGGGACTTTCGTCCCCAGCCGCAGCTCCCTCCTTCGGTTCAGCAGGTGCCAGCGGCTTGTGAAGTTTCTTGTTGGAAACTGAGTGCCACGGAAAAGGCTCCGCCTCCTTGGCGGTTCTGGTCGGAGGTGCCGCGGGACCCCTATCTGGTCCGCGATCTTGGACCCGGGTGCCTCGAGATGGCAACGGGATTTTTACTGCCGAGCTCCAGGCGGCAAACTTGCAGGTGCTCCCTCCATTTGACATGGTCCCTGCGGGACACGTTCAGGAGTCGCTCGACCCGCTCGATGCTCAATTCTTTGCCTTTGAGCTGCTCCTGTGCCGCGTGGGCGCGATCGCGTTTCTGCAGCTGGCCCTACCTTGCTCTTCTTTCAGTCGATCATCTTCGGAACCGTGACGTTCTTCTACTGAGTGGTAGAATCCTCCTTGGCCAAGGGGTACTCTTCAAAACAGGATCTTTGTGAGCTCGTTGAGTTATTCCGGGAGCTTTGGCTGGAGTACCGCGTGAATTTCTTTATGGATCGTATCTTTACGGATGCGAATCCAGGTGACTGGCCGTCCCGCGATCATCTTGAGATCGACGAGGCGGCCGGTTGGCAGACTGTGATTTGTTTTCGGTCATCAGCGCTCGCATGAAAAATCTGGGCCTGGGAGTTGCTTGTGTCTTGTCGGGCGTGAAGACTCGTTCGAGACTTTGGGCGGTCGGTCCCGCGAAGGTTGCACTGACTGCTCTTTCGAGCATTTCCGCCACCATGCTCTTCTCTCGGAGGGTTCGGTGATTTGGGGTTGAAGTCGAAGCACCTTTCTTCGTTCGTTCTCTCTGATGCTCGACGTGCCGCTCGACCCCCTGGGTTAAAGGGCTGCTGTTCAGTGAGCGTGCGAACATGTGTGCGGGGAGTGTGATTGCAACTTCTTTCGAATATCATTGACTAGCGCTGGACCGGGTGTCCCAGCAGTTGCGTTGGTTGTGTGTGTGTGTGAAAGGCTCGCAGCTGGCAGTGCGAAGATGCGTGTGAATTAAGTCAATCAAGCATGCCTTTTAAGGTTGCTTTCCGCGAGCGCCCGCACGGGACAATCGACACTTCTCCACCCTCGACTTCCTGCGCTGGAAAAATCCACCACTCGCAGACCCAGGAACAGGAAGTGTGGACAGCGAGCTGCAATTAGAGCGCGGAGCTGGCTGGCATTTCTAATTTGGTCCAAACAGGATAGCTGTTCTTGTTGTCGGCTGTAGGTCTCACGCGTTTCGGTTCACTTTCCACAAGGATCTGTCATCCCTGGCGTTTCTGAGTATCGTTGCATAGGTGTCGATCTGAAAGCACCCAACAGGTGGCTTAAAACCGATGGAAAGGTTGCTCACCACGAGCACTCGTAAGTTCTAACTATGTGTAGCTTGGGCAGAGACCCGGCGAAGCCATTCTTGGTCGACTTGGTTGGGACGCATTTGCAGTGCAAACTCTGTGTGTGTGCAAAAACGTTTATTTGGACGGTTTTGTCAGGCCACCCCAGGTAGCGTGCGCCGTGGTCTTGCTGCGCGGGTTTTGCGCTATTTTGTTGGCATCCAAATCTGTTTTGCAGCTCAAGTTTCTCGCGCTTTTCGGTGTGCAAACAGGATCGGGGGTAACGAGCCCTTGATGGAGCTGACTTGTGCTTGCGCCGGGCTGAGGCATGTCAACTTGCCTCTGGCGCCAGGTTCGTTCAATGTCACCTGCCATCTTCTGTAGTGAAGGACTGGACATTAGCTAGGTGTGGTCATCATCTCTGCTTGGATGGCCGTGTTGCCCGTCATCGCAACCTTCGCCTGCCAATGTGGGTCTGCTGATTGGTGCCTGATCCATGCCCTTTGTACTTGCCCCCTGTTTCTGCCCTTGACGCGCACATGGTTGCAATGCTTGCAGTCTCGGAACGGCGACTTGGACTTGATGTTTGATGACAGTCTCTTGCGGTTCATGTGGCACAGCATGAGACGGGCTGTACCCGTTCGAGCATGCATGCTCACGTGCTCTTCGTTGCGGGCGTCTGCCAAGCGCAGCGATCTTTGCTTGAGGGCATAGGAGTTTGATATGGTCGTCGTCTCCACGTTCGTTTTTGTTGTACGTGTGCTCGTCCCTCCGTGTAATTATGAAAGTAGGTATGGGTGCGCATGTATGTACACATGTAGGTAGGTAGGTGTGTATGTACGTGTGTTGCTTGAGCGTCGCAACATGTCCAAGTCATCCGGAACCACTTCAACGATATACATACACATGTTTCTGTATGCATGTATGCATGTGTTTAGCCACGTGTGCTTTGTATCTATGCATGCGTGTATACATGCGTATGTATGTATGCATGCATGCATGCGCGTCTAGTCGTATGCGTGCATATGTTTCTGGATGACTACGTACGTACGCACGCACGTATGGTTGTACGTTTGTATGTATGCTTGTTTGTTGTTCATTGTGCGCATGCGTATGCACGTATGTATGCCTGCAATGTATGCATGTAAACATGCATTCATGTATGCCTGTGTGCATGTATACATGTACACATGTATGCCTGTTTGCCGGTGTGCATGTATGCAGGTACGTTTGTATGCATGTAACAACGTATGTAAGAAAGTCTGTATGTACGTACGTATACATGCATGCATGCATATGCACACATGGACATACAGGCATCTACGAAGCTGTGCGTGCATGTATGTATCCGAGAGCGCATGCACACGTGCACACACCGTCTAAAACCCAGATAGTAGTTTTTCGCCGATGCTTTTAATTAGGTATTTTCACATCAAGCTCGACATCCCTCGCAAATCACACCAATACAAGTGCAGGTGTAGCCACCGTCATCAGTGTCGCATATCACGTCTCCTTGTCCTTGTTTCATGTCGGTGTTTGAAGCATATCAACAAATCGCATGCATGTGTGATATATCCTGTCGCGTCTTGCAGCTCTGGAAAGGTGCCAGTGCGGCCTCTGCGTGAGCCGTGCTTTGGCTTGTTCGCCTGGGCCGTGCGGCGTGAAGCGGCCGAGGCCACAACTGTATACGGAAAATATGCCAGGATGCATGGCGCATTGGTGTTCATTTGCACAAATCCAATGTACACATACGCATGCATCTATCTGAGAGCATGTGGGCAAATCTTCCGGTTCTGGTTCCACTAGCAGCTGCTAAAGGTGCAACCATAACTGCCTTGCACCCACATGTTGAGCTAGACTGACGGTCATTGCGCTGTGGTTCGGTTGCGATTGAGGAATTTGTGCGTTTGTTTGCATACGTGTTTGCCTGTATATGTCCGTAGGCGTGAGTCAAATGCCAGCCTGCGATACGTCGTGAGTGTTGCTGGCTGATATGGAGCATGACCTTCAGCAGATTTCAGCACTTCGGCGGCATAGCCACAGAACCCTGCTCCAACAGTCCGGAGGTATGCTGCAGGAACTGTCGCAGTACACGTCCCAGAACTTATCGGGGCGTGTTTGATTTTCCCCACGGCATGGTTTATGATTCTTCCAATTGCACAGATTCTTCAACCAGTTCCCTTCGTTTTAGACAGCATGGAATCAAATCTGCTGAAGTGCGACCGAGCCTGCGGCAGTGCACTCACGGACTCAAAAGGATCATATTCAATCATAGTGGAAGTGAAGCACCAACATGTACCAACATGTAGATCCTTGTAGTAGTTAGTGGCAAACCTGAACTTAGAATCGTACGGAACCGATGGCACATACAGTACCGTGTAGACTGACAGGCAGTCAAGAAGGCCGTAGGTCAAGCCACACTTGCTTGAGAAGATGCCGCACGGCTTTCGGAATGTGGGAACTCACGCAGTATTGGAAAGCCGTTAATAGGCACCAGAAGCTGCTGGTGCTTGCGATGCAGCCCAGGGTCCAGGGACCTAGGTTTTCTGTGAACCCTGCATGCTGCCAGGCGCTCTTGGCCAATGCTTTTCCCATCGGGGGCCAGGCTTGGCACTCTGTGTGAGTTTTTGCTGGGATGTTCTGTTGGTGGTGATGTGTGCTGGAGATAGTGTCTGTTTCTTTTTCTGGGGGTGCTCGATGGACTTGCTCAGGTAGATCATGCGCTCTCCTCTTGGTTGCTGCGCGAGCGTGGCCGGTGCTTTCAAGTTGAGCCAGGCGCGAGTATCATGCAGTCCCACTGTCACACCGTCCAAAGGCCTCGGACCAAGACACCCCAAGCCGTTGTGCAGCCGTGATGCCTCAGGCAGCATGGTCTGCTTCAGCCCTAAGAGCGAGGAGGCAGAGGATTCCGACATCCAGACCATGGCCACGGCGGCACGGCGGCTTACCTGGGGTTCTTGCTAGACTGTCGGAGTCATTCCATTCCGGCTTCCAGAGGGTGGGCGCAGTTGAAGGATGCCCACCGGTTTTCTCGTTGTGCAGTGCTTCAGATTCGGGATGCGCGTGCGGATCACGCGAGTCGATTCCGGAGGTGGACGACTTCATGGGCAAGTTTCAGTCTTGGCAGGCATATTACGTTCCGTGGCAGCATTTCATGCTCCGGAACATGCCGTCCTGGCATCGACATGCCGAGGAACATGTGTGGGGTTTGGATGCCATGATGGATGAGTACATCCTCGGCGAAAGCACCGACTTTGGAGACATGGACGGGTACCAGGTCAGGTCACTGGATCGGGACTGAGGGTCTTTCGATGGCAACGGCCAGATGCGTGCACGGACTTGGGGCTTTTCCCTGTTCGGAGGAATCTGGCGACTGTGATGTAGATGATTTTCTGACGTTGCTGGGCTGGAATCTGACTTGTGCCGGAAGTCGTGATATCGTACATATCGACATATCGCAGTATTGACAGGTGATGCGCCACTTTGCGTCAAAGGCACACGCTGAAGTAGACTATCAGATGAGGCCTTTTCCCGGTGGCGGGTCATCACCTCCGTGCGATGCGCCACTGGCTTACGATGTTGTGAGAGTCCCTGCACCATGGCACCCTGTGCGCTTGGATGCTGCACTGCCGCTGCTGCTGATGATGACAACTATGATAACCTGATGGCGGTGATTGTGGCGACCATGATGGACAGGACCATATTGAGAAAACAACGACAAATACACGGTGATACGGACGATTATCATGATGCTGTTGTTATGAACGCTGCCAGATGGTGGTGGTGGTGTTCGATGATGATGACGGTACTTCCAGACGTTGCTTCTTGGCTCTTTGACTGCTTGTTATACCCTGCCTGTTTTGTTGCCTGTCATTCTGTTTTGTTTCATTTCTCTTGTTTTCCCTCGCTTGTTGCCGATCGTTCCTGGTTATTACTCCTCTGAATAAGAGGCACAACATGAAGAACACATGCGTCACGGCAAATGTCACATGCATCCACAGGAAATCGGAAGTACCAGCTTTGTCACGTGCAACACGCCATACGGGCATCATCAAATCTGGAATCTAGACAGTCCTTTCGCCGGAGTCGCTTTTCCGGGTGCAGGAAGCCCTCCCAACCTAGATCCAACAACAGTGTTGCAAATCATGCCAATTTTGCAACATCCTCAACATGTATTCGGACACCACAGCGGCTTGGGCCTGTATTGTGGTGAAGACCGGCGGGCCCGGGGCGTGGCAAGGCAAGTTTGATCCTTGTGCTTCTGCAGCAGAGGGGTGGCTTGTGGTGCCGTCGAATGCTTCCGGACCGGACCCATTTTGTGTTCCGCCGCTGCGGCGGTCCAGTTGTTATTGCATAATTCGCTAGCTTCAGCACTTGGCCTGCATGTTGTCGGCTCAGCATCCCGCACCATCCGCTTGTTGAGCCTCCGTCTTCTTCGGATGCAAGCCCACACGGTTTTTGACACATGAAGCGTGTGCATGCTGCATGGTTTCCTGATGTTGTATGTGTTCTTATGTTCGGCGATGGCTCTTGACACTAAGAAATTCAGTACTTTCAGAGCTCCGAGCTTTTGGAATGACCGCAGAAGCTGATCAGCCTAACCGGTTCACGACATAGAGCTTTACTGATCAGTGATTGCAATTCTCCAACACTGGCAAGCACAGGTGAAAGGACTATGGATATCCCCGGTATCACAACTTAGACCCCTTGCAGCGAAGTCAAGAGAAGTAGGTTGTAAGTCATACCGGAGTCCTGAGTTACAACGACTGACAGTTGGAAGTCTCTCGAGAAAAAGCAGGCGCAGAAGTCTCGAAAGCTGAGAAAGCGAGGCCGCCTCCCGAGTGCTATCCGGGAGACTACGAGAGCCCCTGACAAGCACCTTGCTGGAGGCGGGGGGGGTTGGGGAGTGGGTGGGGGAGGGGGGGCTGAGAGCGTTTTGACCTTGAGTTCTGTAAGGTTGCCATTGGGCCCAAAGACTGGCTCGATGCAGGACAGTGTTGGCGAGCTTCTCGAGCAACTGCATCTTTCTCGAAGTGACATCGTCAGCGGCATTCATGGAGCAAGGGGCATGCCAGGAGAGTGTTGTAGTACTGGGGGCCTCTGGGGCTGCCTGCCGGAGTGCTGTTTCAACACTTCCCTGACAGCGGGCTCTGATAAGGGGAACTCTCGAGCCCCAGGTGAACGTAGCTCAGTAAAAGACAGAAATCTTTTAGCTTGGCGGTCGGGTGTGGACAGCAATGGCGGAGTCTGCCATGCGGGACTAAGAACAACGTAAGGAACTGGACAAGCCGAGCCCTAACTCCTTCGGAAGCGCCCTGCCATGGAAAGCTGGGCGCTGACCACGGACGGGTGCCTTGGCAGTCGCAAGCCTCAGAAATCCTTGCCGCTTCACACGCATAGCCATGCCCGAGGCATATCAAGTCTCAGCTGCTGCTTGGCTGGGTCGGATTCGTGTAGTTGTGCATGCAATCTCGAGCAGAAGTCCCGGCTTCTGCGGAAACACAGCTTCAAAACAACTGTTGATGTTGTGGAACTGCTCAGGCATTCCCTGCTGCAGGAGTTCAGCTTTTTCCGTAACTTGGAGGACTCACGGGGTTCGAGAGTTGTTCTTCGATTTTTGATTTGGCGGGCCTTGATGCAGAGCAAAGATGAGAAAAGCCTTCTCGACGCGATATATTCAGCCAAGTACTAAGTACTCACCGTGAGCGTTGAAAAAGAGCGCTGCAGCATTACTTCCAGGCGAAGATTCAGGAGCGTCTGCCGTCGCTGTTGTCCTTCGGAAGGGCTGAGGCTGGCACGGCCTTGGCCCGAGAACTTTCGCATTCATCCGATCTGCTGTTGCTGTGCCGTGGCAGAAGGTGAGAGATGCAAGCTGCCAGGTCTTGTTCTACGAGGGCGATGCGCCGCGCCCCTCGGTTGTTGGTTTGCTGAATTGGGGCTGGTTGCTGCGCAGTGCGGACAGCCCTTCCTATGAGAATCTGCACAAGCAGGCGTCAAGGGTTGCCGTGAAGTGGAACGCGGCACACGGGGTTGAGACGCCAGTATGTGTTTTGCAAAGGACTGTGCTACATCATCTTGTCGGGCGAGGTGACTATCTGGAAGTCTCAACGGAAGGATGACTTGTCGCCGAGGTCTTGTTGGATTCGGCCTGCCCGTGGTCTCAATGCCTAATAAGTTCTGCAGGTCGATGAAAGAGAAGTATAACCGAGCAAACTCAAGCAAGGTGCCTCCAGATGTCCGATGCCCGGCTCGAGCCAAGCGTGTTTTTCCGTCCTGGCCCGCGTCACTCTCAGGCCAAGGATGGCCCTTCCGAGGATGCTCCAGAGGACCGCTTTGCAGTTGCTGCACTTGCCACATTTCGGTCTTCACAGTAGGGTACAGGTGTCCATTGCCAGGACGAGGAGGAGGAAGAGGAGACCTTGGGCACAGCATCCCGCGAAGCCATGGCGCTGCCTGGCCGGACCAGCACAGGCAGATGCGGTTTGAGCATTTTCCAGGCTCCGGCCGTCAAACACATCCTGAGGAAAAGGGCCGTTCAAAAAAAAAAAAAAAACCCAGGATGTGTGCCCTGCTGGCGGCAGTGGAGGGGATGCCAGATCTCCCCGACTGCCGCGAAACAGCTCAAGAAGAGCAACGTGGCATGGCCCTGGCCACGCTGGGCCCTGGCAGGACTCGGAGGGGTAAACGGGTAATTCGGGTACTCTTCTTGCCGCATTAAATTGGTGAGGTTGCTGGGCGAGCTGGCGATCGTCGACGACCGAACTCGCATGGCAACGGCTGTCTCCTGGCTTCTCTGCAGCGCTGCCCTGACTGCGACTGCCGTGACTTGTGCTTCGTACACCTCAGGTTTGCCAAACAGCATGTTGCTTCGCTGAGTTCAGCTGGATCTTGCCTTTGGCTGGTATAGCAATGCACTGCAAGCCGGCCGAGGCAAGTTCCTGACGATGCAACGAGCGGATTTTCTGAATTGCCAGTTCGCAGCTGAGCCCCTTGAGTGTATTTGAGTATTGTGTGATCCTGCCTCGGGCCTGCGAGGTGCGCTCTCATCGACGACCTAGATGACAGGTTGGCCTTCCTCAGATTGGCGGCAGCTTGACTAAACACCAGTGGAAAGCTTGTGGAGCTGTCTGCTGGAAAGTCAGGCTCCTCCGCTGCGAAGCTTATCGAAAGACGCCGAGCATGCAGCCTTGTATTGCGCCTGGGCAAAGGAGAGTCTCAGGGCCATTTCGTGCGTTGTTTGACCCTTCAATGCCGTGTGCAATCGCTTGTCGCGAACCGCTAGTGAGCAGAGACAGAGATAATGTGCGGCCTTGTTGCTCTCAGTACCTTTTGGGGCTGGAGCGCGGGGGTGAGGATCGCTCACTCACCTCTTACCCTTGCGAAAGAAGACAGTGTTGTACATGCCGTGTCCTGTCATTTGTTCTGTGCGGAGCTGCGCCCCAGCTCTGGCCCGTTGTCTTCGAGTGTGTAACGGCTGTCTGTGTGTGCAGCACGGAGTAGCCTCTCTTGCGTTGCAAGTACAAGGGTTTTCGCACCCGCAGGCGGTCAATCAATCCATCAATCAATCAGTTCCCAGCTTTGTTCATGTTTGTTGTGATGAAGGGATTCCCAAGTGCCAGGGCTTGAGAGTTCATGCTTAATCAAGCTTGTAATTCCCGGCATACGGGAACGGAGCAGGTTGGTCGTGAATCATGGATTTGCATCCGACCCCCTTAGTTGTCTCCGATTTTTCTTTTGCTTTCAGTCTGCGAGCACTGACCGGGAAACGGTCGGTCCCCCGAGATCTCAAAAGAAACATGTCTGTAAGAAATGCGAGATGCCCGTTCATGACTTCGAATGAAGTCCGAGATCGCAGACCACGCCACCGATGCGAAAGCCATTGGCTGGCCATTGGGAAAAAGCTGCGTGCTTATCAGCTTATCAGGGATATATGACGAACTGGGTGAAAGCAGTTGTGTTGTCCAATGCTACACGTTGGTCTTGCGGTATTCTGCTTCTAGCTATAATGCTCTATATCTGTCTCTCCTGTTTCCTTTCTCGCTCCGTTTATTTGTCTGTATATATATATACAAAGATATATATATATATATATATATATGCATGTAAACACATTCAAATATATACATGTGTGCACGATCAGCAGACATTCACCATCACATAGACAGGCATGTGTACACATGCGCAAGCACCCTGCGATTGCGCGTGCACATGAACAAGCGAAGGCGTGTGTGATAGCGATCAAGCATGCACGTGCTTTCGGAGAGGCTGCGGATGACAGGGTGTTGCACGTGGTGTAATTGATCACTGCATGTGCTGTTTTAGGCCTCTTACAGCTGCTGTTGCACTTTCTTGCGTGCCCTGCATTTTAATCATCTTGCTTAGGTCTGATTGTGTCTTCGTTGATCTGCCTTTGATCTGCATGGCAAGTGTGCGCGCCCTCGCTCTATAGATGCTTGCTTTAAGTGGATGTGTGTTTTCAGGCAACTCTCTGACTAACTCTTGTGGTTAAGATACTTGTTGATACTTGTTGCGCAGCTTGATGCGTGATGATGCCTGTATGCGGCTGCTCATGGGCATCTACGTTTTTGCATCTTTGCATGTGCTAGGTTTTTCAGCATTAAGGCGTATCGGTAGTCATTCCGGATTTTCACAGCTTCTGAGACGCTTCCGTGGAAGCGAGGCTTCGAGGAGCAGAACTTCGCTTTGAATCACGTCTTCTTCCAGGAGGGCGGTGCAGGACAAGTGCTGAAAGGGACATCATGGGACGGCATCTAAAACATGAAAGATCATTGCCGGAGACGCACGAGCGGAGAGAAGGGCACTTCTTCGCGGTGACATGCGGTGACGCTGACGTTGACGAAATGGCAGGAGATGGTTCCATTTATTTCATTCGCAGCGGAGCCGTGGAGCTCCTCTGCCGAAAACCGGGCACCCACAAGGCACCGAGAAGCGCAGCGACGTAGCACCCGCTCTCTGTGTCTCCTGTGAGGCGGTGCAGCGGGCGGGGCTGCACCGGATGTGCCTCCTTCAGGTGCTGTTGGTGCTCTTTACTCTTTGCCCCACAACGGTCCACGGTCCTTCTCGGCTCAGGAGGGTGCCTGTTTTGCATCGTCCTTTACCAAAGTCGAAGAGGAGTTCACAGCAGCTGTGGCCTCCACACCTTGCAAGGCAGATATGTCCACACAGTTCAAATCAATGTAAGCAGTCGGAGTGTTTCTGGCTATTCACGCTCCCAGGTTTACCGAATACGCCGGGCGAAGATGCGGCACTTGCCGTATTCATTTCGACAGAACTTCGAGTCATTTGTGGAGAAGGTCATGAGCAGCCGACTACATCTTTGCAAAGGCAAGTTCCCTGAGTGCAGACAAACTGGCCATGTTTTCCAAATTGGAGGGTCTTGAAGGTGTCCCGCCAGAGCACCCGCTGGTGACAGCCATCCTGGATCCACCAAAGAAGCGAGCGCAGCCGCCGAGCAGCGTGCTGGAGAAGACCTCCCTGCCCCTCCTTGGTGCCTTGGCTCAGGCCCAACCGACAGCTTTCGGAAAACGACATCGTCTAAACGACAGCATCAATCAAAAGAGAAGACGCAGCAACAAGTTTGACACATGCAACTGCATGGATGAATCAGGGTATGCATGCATAAATATTCAAAGATTAACGTGGAGTACGCAAGGCTACAGCCTTTTCTTACCCTTCTAGTAATCCGCTGTGCCTGCCTCATCGCATCGATGCACATCGACGTTCCCTGATGTCCGCGAGCTCAGGAAAGATGCGCAGCCTCAAGGTGCAAAGTGCCTTGCCGTGCCAAGAGCAAGTCTCGCGGGGTTTACACTGCGCTTGTGCTGAAGTGCGAGAGCATTCCAGAGGGCTGCTATCCTAGGACGCTTGACCTGGATAGTGCCAGCTTTAAACTTGTTGCAGCTTCCAGTTAGTTCCCGACTCGTTGCACCGCTAGGTGGGTGTTATGTGAGATGTGGCACCCTGCCTAGGCACTCGACTCGTTCAGCGATGCAGGATGCAAAATCCATTTCCTGATATGCATACGTGTATGTATGTATGTATGTATGTATGTATGTATGTATATATATATATATAACTACATATATACATATGTATGTATACGTGTATACACACATAGATACAGGCACATATGTGTGGGTATATACATACACACACACACACATATATATATATATATATATATCGGTTTACGTATATGTGTATATATATATGTGTATATGTGTATACAAGTATTTCTGTCTGTATAGAGGATGGACAGATTGTCAACACGGGTACATGCCTCTCAGCATTTCGTAGCCGGTTCTGTGCCAAATGAAGCATGTATTAAACCACTCAGCCATTCATTTCCGATTCTGACGGGTTAATCTCCCGACGCAGAATTATGCCATTATGCCATGAAGCCATTTATTTCCGCTTGTGATTGGCTAGGCCTAAAACCATTCATGGGGTCTGACGGATTCTCTTAATGCTTTGGTGGTGTAGGGGGCCTAACAGCCTAACCAAGGGAAATTGAACGGTTTAATGGTTCTAGTGAGTGAATGACTTAATAGTTTATGATTTTGGACCCCACCTGCCATAGGGGAGAACACCATGTAACGATTTGGTGGTTTGGGGACCCTTCCCAAATTCCCAAAGAGAATGGTGTGGGACACTACTTCTAACACAGGAAAATGAATGGCTACATGTTTCATGGCTTGAGGCAATGGACGGCTTAATGTTTTGGTGGGTTCAGGTCTTACCCGCTGCAGTACTAGAGGGAAATGAACGGCTTAGGTCCCTACTGTCAAAGGGAGAATGAAATTCTCCAAAGGTGAATAGTGTAGTAATGTTTCAAGGGTTTTTGTGGTCTTGTGCCTTAACGACCACACGGGGAAAGAAGTGGTTTCTTCCCAGGCCCTGCAGGTAGTATAGGAAAAGAGTTCCAAGCTCGCTTTAGGCTAGTAGCTAATGGGGTGAACGAAGGGCTTGGCTCACTAATGATGTGCGGACTCTACCGAATGTTAGGAGGGACAAGAACGGCTTGCTGGCTCAATGCTTTCATGGTTTGGCGGCCTCTATGATTGGTTATATGTAAATTGTAAATGTTCGCCTCAAATCTTCATGGCTCAATCGTTTGTTGGTTTGCAAATCTGGGAGTTTGGAAACAACGGCGGAGGTTCACAAACTGTGCGTGGGTTTCATGGTTCCGTTGCACAGCAAATCTTGCAAAACACTCCGACTTGCATCTTGCTTCGTCGACATGCGACCGAAATTTCTGAATAATGACGGCCTTAGTGGAATTTGCACGAGTAGACCGGGCCACGGAAGTTTGTAGGTATGCGTCCTGGGAGTCGTATCACGTGAATCAGCGCTTACCTATTGTTAAATTGATGAATGCCTGGCTTAGGACTGGACTGACTAGACATTGCATTCCAGTATCGCAACAGTATATAGCTGCCGGAGCCCCGACCAGTGTCCGCCCGCTTTTGCTTGTTTGTTCTCGTCGCAGCATTGTGTTTTGATCATGCGGTCTGTAGGTTGCGTGTAAGCAATGAGCATGAAAGCCGTTGCACATGACTATCGCCCATGACGGTGGTGAGATGGCCTCACGTCATTTTGAAGCACTGTTCAATGATTGTCTCGCGTCTTCTTGCTATCGTGAAACTTCAGCCCCTTTCTGGGTTGCAGCCTCAGCCACTGCCTGTACACAATAAGGGCATGGTGGCGCACACGATTTCACGTCTATAGACTGTTTGATGCTGTCGCTGCACATATTTCATTGTGCTTCCCTCTCTCGACTTCTTGCACATGCCCACGCAGTAGAAGGAGCTGCTCTTTACATCTTGCTGTTTATCGTTCTGTATGGGGGGATCGAGGATTTCTTGTGCATCTTGCGTTTTCCAGTGTACATGTTTGTGTTCCACGGTGAGAAGAGCTCGGAGCTTAGGTTTGCCGGATCTTCACGGGAAGTCAGCTTCTGGAAGGCACCTCGTGGAGTTTGCAGCTTGACGGGTCTAGAGTCTAGATGTGCTCGCAGGGCAAAGAAGAAGGACCGCTTGCAAGCGAGCCTCGGATGATGTCGCTGACTTTGAGGGACCCCGATCTCGAAAGCAGACAGCTCCTTCCAAGGAGAGCTTTCCTGCCACTCGTCGAGCTGCATCACCGGGAAACCGACCTTCGACCTGCTGAGGCAAGGGCCGCTCGCATCTGCCTTGTAGCACTTCTACTCTGAAGTATCCCCGAAAGGTTAGGACCCGTGGCATGCTGAATGCTGGCGACATGCATGAGTGGCCTGGCTTCACTACAGAGCCGAGCCACGAGCCAGATGCTTGCGTCTCGGTATTGTGCAGCTAGCGCTGTGCAGGTTCAACGAACTAAAGTGTCTGCCGGTAGCTGCTTTGATTGGCAACCTCACTCCGTGTTTCGTACTGCACTGTATCTCCGTGAAGGCTCTGGCGATGTGTGGAGTTGAGCTATGCCCCGCCAGCCGGAATGTGGCCGCGAAAAAGACTGGCATACTGCCTGACTACACGTCCAGATTTCCAGTCAACCGTCTGCAAAGAGGTTTTCTTATTCATTCAATTCCCGTTTTATTACGGTCCGAGAAATATATGCTGGCAGGGAAGCGAAGTGGCGTCAAGTCGAGACTTGGTTGCACCGAATAGCACGCGAGAGTGCCTGCAAAGCGGTGGCTCATGCCTGGTTTCATGCTATTGAAACAGGCTCAGACCTGCGCCACTCCCTTCGCACCGATTCCTCGTGAAAGCGTCGAGCTTGTAACTTTTGTCCTAGACAAATTTGTTGCGATGTGATGTCAGCCTTTGCAAGCACCGCATGGTGCTTTTGCCGGGCTGCACTTAGACTTGATACTGTAGCATCCACGGTAAGATGGACATGCCCTGACTCTTTCCTGGGCCTTGTAGATCTGACGCAAGTAGGTTGTGAGGTTGATGCTGCAGTTAATCGAGGCATTTCCGGCTCTGGAAGACACCAAGAGCGGCAGGAAGTCCAAGCAGAGGAGTGGTTCCACAGTACAATATGGAATCCTTTCGGGCCGAGTGGCTGGCGTTCACGCTGTCATGTTTCTAGGCCGCCTCCAGGTTAGTTGCACGGTGCATGGTTGTACAGGCACGATCCGTTTCAATGCGGTTTGGACCAAAAAAGCGTGCAATAAGATGTCGATGTCAGTACTGTAGTCAACTTCTGCCGTTGATGCAGAGACGGAACACCCGCCATGTAGACCTTCGGGACGGCCACGTGGGAGCCACGCACTCCATCGTTTCATAAAAAGCTTCAGTCCAAGATAGTCTATTGGTGCCGTCAGACTATGGCTGAATGGGGGTCAATAGGCGTGGCAAGAGAGGCTCAACAAAAGTATTCGTGCGTCCAAGGTGTGTCGACAGCAATTCTTGCTGCAATAGTCTTTGATGGTGAGGTTCCACCCCGGTTTTGCAAGCCGGGATTTCAACGGTCACCTGTTGACAGGATAGATGCCGGTTTCAGAACGTGAAGGAATGAGAGCTTTCATGGCTCAGAATGGCGCAGGTCATGATCTTCTTGTGATTCGAGATGATACCTCCCGGAATCAGGTAGAACATACCTTGCTTGTTTTCGGCTATCGGCACCACCCACCCCAGAAAGATCAATATCTATCTTAAGAAATTAGTGTATTCCCAAATACCCGTATCTATGCAAGTGCCCCGGCATGCTATAGCCCAAAATAGGCAAGGGGGTTGTTATAGAGTTTGGTTCAGCGTTTTGGGTTAAGGTCTTGACATGAGTTAGTTTCAAGTTTGCTGGTATCTCATGAAGACCTTGAGAGCCCAGCTTGCCGGCATAAAACCAAAGCCCGTGCTGAAAAAAGGTCAATGTGGTTATCTTCCAGTCGGCAATGCTACCCCCCCATCCCCCACCGTACGTTCTCACTGAGTCTCCCGGACCCTGCTGCATGTATCGCTGGCTGCGCAAGTGTGTTGCTGCAAGGCACATGCAAGAAAAGGGTTTTCTGAGAAGGTAATTGGTGAGTAATGCAAAGCCTGGGCAGGGCAACCTAGGCACAAAGATCCGAAGCTACTTAAAGATGTGTCTCGTAGACTTCTAGAGCGCGACAATGACCACCCTTTTTTTCTCGTGAGGTCCAGGAACTGCAGCAGGGCCTCGCAAAAGCGCCGCCTGGCCGCATGTATAGCCAGTTTATCATATCTACATACAGACGCTTCCGTCTCAGGCTCTTCATGTTTCTAGACAAGCATTAGTGCTGGGAAGCTCCATCGGCGCATATGTATGCTGTATGTATTTTTGTTTGCAGGTGTGTCTGTATATCAGTATATCTGTTTGGCTGTATGCCTGCATGGCTTTCCACATATACATGCACATATACATGTATCCATATATGTGGTCACACCCTGGCGGTGATCCACCCCAGCTCCCGTTTTCCCAACTGTTCGTCCGCAGAATTACGAATATGCTCTCTCCTAGGTTCAGAAGGCATCGGTCTTTAAATTGGTTTCTGCATCAGTTAGTCTTTATCTCGATTTCTTTTGCTTGTGGTATGTGTCAACCACCCGAAACCCAAACCAGAATCAGGTTGGTTCTGCTTCTGCGCTGCGGAACCGGTTGTTTGTCGATAGCTGCCTTTCTCAAATAAGAAAGACACATCAAATCTCGACCGTTTCTGTATAGTTGGTGAAATTTTCGTGCATCATAACAGATAATGTTGGATCCCGATTAACAACCCCCCCCCCTCCCCCCGCTGTCAAGGTTAGCCCGCTTGAACTTGTTCATGGGTTCAAGTTTTTCCCGGCCCCCCCCGATTATGTGGGGATGGGGTTAATTATTAAGTATAGTAGTAAGTAGATAGAGAGTACTTAGTAAAGTATTGCAGTCGTACAATAGGAGTAGTACAGTAGTATAGTAGTAGTACAGTAGTATAGTAGTAGTACAGTAGTATAGTAGTATTACAGTAGTATAGTAGTAGTACAGTAGTACAGTAGTACAGTAGTACAGTAGTAGTACAGTAGTATAGTAGTAGTACAGTAGTACAGTAGTACAGTATTTAGGGTTCAGGGTTTGGGGTTTAGGGTTAAGTCATAAGCCTCTACATCCCCTAAATCCTTACTTCGGGGATTTTCGGGGATGGCCCCGTCTAATCGGGGGGGGTTTAGGCGAGCTCCGGTACTAT
This sequence comes from Symbiodinium sp. CCMP2592, assembly GCA_905221615.1. Classification (NCBI taxonomy): domain Eukaryota; class Dinophyceae; order Suessiales; family Symbiodiniaceae; genus Symbiodinium; species Symbiodinium sp. CCMP2592. The sequence goes on along the minus strand of CAJNDT010000303.1, from coordinate 200,190 downwards.
AGGGGTGGGGTCTAATGGACTTCTTCATTAAGCCCATGACATGCCCGGGACGGCCCCGTCTAATCTGGGGGGGTATCTTAATCGGTAAACGACATTAGTCTTTTGCAGTGCAGCGCAAGAAACAAGAAGTCTCCCTCATCCCTTCTCAGCAGCTAGGCTGGGCATCGACGAGCTCTTACAATCTGCCAACATCGCAAGAACAAGTCCGAGCACGTCCAACAATTTTGATTTGTCGGAGAAGAACTGGTCTCCGTTCACAATGGTTCGAGACGTTCAAGTGTGACGAGCTTCTTACCCTTTGTATCACGAATAGAGCAGCTGCTCGTTTCTTTATATCATGCTCCTGGTACAAGCAGAAAAACAAGTCAAAGTTTTCACGTCCTAGCAGCAACAAGAACAAACACACAGTAGCAACTACCCTTTCTTCTCCTTGTAAGAAATATGCCAGCGCACATGTATACCTTCTTATTCTTTTCTTTCTGGAGTCACGTCAACGTCACAAAGCATTCGTTTCCTCTCTTAGTGCGAAACAAACAACCCGCTTGGTTCATGCAAGCAAACGTCCAGACTCTTTTGCATATTACTAACTACCATCAAGACACCAAGAGACTTGGTCATGATAAAAGGAGACTATGATGTTGTTCGATGAAGGGAACGTCATATCTGCAGAATTTGAGTAGTCATGTACGTAATAGGGGAAAGCCTTCGTATCTTTGTATCGCCAAGAGCTCTTCGACTCTCACTACTAACAAGACAGAAGAGAGCCCTTTCCAATCACGAGAAGAAATCAGGGAGCTCTAGCAGTTGATCAGTCGACACGAAGCAAAATGAAACAGCATCGTGCTGTGAGTATAAAGAGGGAGCTCCCCTTTGCAATGAGCGAGGTACTATAGTTTTGGCAAAAACTCTCTTAGTGAAGACTTGCGGACTCGGCAAGTTCTATAATTCGTCCACATCTACAAAACAGGACCAGCAACTGCTGAAACATTAATACCACTCCGCACTACAACAACTACTAGTGTGATTAATAATGCCACTTGTCGTTCACCTTGGTCCAGGTTCCAATAATGCAGCCAGGCTCAAATTTCACCAAGATGCCTGAAGCCTGGAATGTGAAAATGTTGGCAGGGATCGAAATTCCCAAATTTCCTTCAAGCCTGGCATTTACGGGAATACGGCGCCGAGGAATTGTGATTAAGATTGATACCTGCCGATGCTTTAGCATGTCAGGCTTTAGAATTGTTGCGAACGGACTGCGATGCCTTGTCAAGTTCTAAGGTGTCACTATAAGAGCTGTGAGCAAGACCATGTAAAGTGCAAGGGAAGGGGGCACGCTACGCGTCCCTCGTCTCTAGGAGCAAGCTTGTGGAAGTGCTACGCACACCGCATTACTTCTCCAACCTTTCTGTATGACCGCCCATGCAACGTTTGGCTCAAGGCCCAAGCTCTAGAAAGCATTGCCCATAACTAAAGTGCTATATCTTCTGTGATTCCCTGAGTGATCAGAGCTATCCCGTGCACAGACGATCCACCGCCGGCCGTGAGTGTGCAAAACGAGCGAACGTTGGATCTGCCCTGCATAGGAGTGCGTGTGTGGAAGTGATAGAGACAGTGATCCAGTCTGTAGAGGGCAACCACTACATTATCCACTATAGCTCTTTGTGGGGTGAGCGACAGAGAACATCATCAAGATCAAATCCCCACGCAGGTTATCAGCCGTACGCGGCTCTGCCTTTTCTGCAGCAAAGACTACTTGATCTACTACGACCACAATGAACTCGGGATCAAGTCAAGATACGACAATGACTTTCGGTGCCGACGTGGCAGCGCCAGCCGTTGGTGAGTCAACAGCTGATGACACAGTGGTGCAATCCGTTGATAGCTCCACGGAAGATGACAAAGGTCAATCTTCTGCGCTTGCCATTGCAAAGGCAGTTCCCAAAGCTAAAGCGAAGAGTCTACCAAGGGCATCTACGCCTTCACGTCCGACATCCACAGGTTCGAGGACGAGCAAGGCTCCGGAACGACGATCCGAAGCGTCTGGTTTTCAGGCACCTCGGACTCCGTCGAGGGCAAAGGACAAGGGAGTGAAGACCTTGGAAAAGAAGCCGCGACCATCATCTTCGAGAAGCTCTTCAGCACGATCAAGGACTTCGGCTACTCGTGGGCGTGACAAGTCCATGACATGGAATCGGATGGTTACCAATCAACCACGCGATGCTGACGATCTGGATATGACTCTGGACACTATTCCTGCACGTGGTGATGCTTCATCGGTGACTACGCCAGCCATAGCCGATGGTCCGAATGCCTACCAGGGACTGACGATTTCGCAACAACTCGAAGCATCGAACCTTGCACAGCAGATGTATTATCGCAGTCAAGTGCAGGAGTATGAGGGAGTTGTCCAGACCCTGATGGATAAGATCAAGGAGATGCAACAAGAAGATGAAGGATCTGGGATTCGCATCGAAGAATTGGAACGACAACGTGATCATGCATGCTTAGCCATGAGGCACAACAACAATGTCAATCAGGAGATGAAGCGAGATTATGAAGCAGCCTTGTTTCGCATGGATGAACAGAACTCTGCTCAACAACGTCAAGCACACACTGTTGCTGAGGAACTAGCCCAACAGCTACACGAGTTCCGCACGGAGGCAGCCACTAACTTTGTGCAGCTGGAGGCAAGGGCACAAGGCGATGGTGAACTTATGGCACGTGAGTATGAGCGCCTTACTCACGAGCTTCACGAACAAGCCAGAGAGAATCTGTTCCTACGATCAAACACAGCAAGTTCGGAGCAAGCCCTGCAAGCTATGCAGGAGCGATTCCACCTGGTCAGGAATCAGGAATTGCGAGCCATGAATGAGATTCAGGGGTTGGCTGGAAACAGCGCAGCCATTGATCAAGAACGACTTCGGCTTCGCGAACGTCTTGGCGAGGAGGAAGAGTACCGTAAAATGGCTGTGAAGAGAATGCAAGATGCGGAAGACCGACTCCATCAGAACGAAGATCATGCAAAGCATGCATTGCCCACATTGCATGACGAGCTGAGTGAACTCAGGAAAGCGCTCAAAGCACAAGAAGATCTTCAAGCGAGGACCCGCAGCGAATTGGAGGCAGCACGGAACTCCAGCTTCCATGTTGGAGTGGCAAGGCCTTCGAGCGTACCAATGTCTTCGAGGACTACTGAGTCTGGCTGGGAGCACGTAGGGAAAGATGTAGTGCCTGCATTTTCCGTAGGAGGTGAGGTACGATCCCCTGAAATACGATCCCCAAGTCAGATTAGTCCAGTCGCCAAAGAGAAGTTCGCATTCTCGGAATCGAACAAGGACAAGAACCTTGTGATGGATGGCATTCCGTTCACTGGTGGAAATTTCTTCACCGGCAGCATCAAAGGTGAGGCCACTAAGTCCTACACAACCTCAATGGTGGCGGATGCAATGCCCGAGCACTACGTGCCAGGCAATAGCAGTCCAGCACATGCGCGTTCCACGCCTAGTGCACCCACACTGTTTGGCATACCCAGCGGATTTCATGGACAAAGTGATGCGGCAGCTGTACGTGATCGACAGCTACGCGAACTCTTGGAGGATCGCGGGATGTTGGGATCAAAGTCCACAGCATCTGCCAGCACTTCGAGGCCTGTTGATATCGACGGCGTCATCGCATCTGCGAAGAGCAACGACTCCAATGTTGCCAGAAAGGCTACGCCTGTTACCTATGATGCCTCCATACACGAAGCAAGGAGACTTCAGATCGAGAAGGAGGTCGCGGAACAGTACGAAGAGAAGATTGCTGATCTGCGAAGCGAAGTACTCAAGGCCCAGAAAGCTGAACAACGTCTCAGAGCTGACCGTGATGAGTGGAGATTATTCGCTGAAACGATGCAGGAAGACAATAGAGACGATGACGGCGATGAGGCTGGCGATGAGAACGAAGATGGAGAGCAAGGTGAAGGTGCCGGCACAGGGTACGACCCTCCGGATCCGTCTGATGATGGCGGAGATGATAAGAAGAAGCCGGATCCCGACCCTCACGCGCGTGATCCTGACGGAGACGCGGATCCTGAGGTCACGGAGGTGAGGATTTCCAGGCGAGAAGCCGACAAAGTGACGGTTCCTCCATGGCCTGTCCTCACTCACCTGAACAACTGGAGGTCCGTATGCACGGCAAATGTTCTAGGAGCGTCAGCCGACCCAAATCATGAGGACTGGATGTTGTGGCTGGCACCAGCTTTCAATCCATTCCCTGATGTCGAAGCACTGAACGATTCAGGACACAAGAAGTTCAAGAGCATAGACGTCAAATTGGGAGTCGCCATGGTCGCGATGCTGCGCGCTGGTGGTGACAAATCTGCTGATCTGTATCTGGAGGTGAACCGGAAGGCCAATGATTACATCAGCAGGCCCGAAGGGAAGATCATCAAAGGGCGACAAATCATTGCGATGATGTATGAAAGTTTCCGCACGCATGATCGTCTCGACATGATCATCACCCTCGAATATCTGGTGAAGCTCCAGTACCAAGGCGACAACAAACTTCATACGTTCAAGCAGACATGGTTGGAAGTTCTCGGGCGTATGAGACCAGAGGACATACCATCCAAGACTGCTCTCCGTGATTGTTTGCATAGCAAGATCAAGGACTCGCCCGCGATGAAGATGGAATTGGGCATGCATTACGACCATCTGCCCTACAATCACGAAGATCGGTCGTACGACAATCTGATGAAGATCATCGACCGTACCATCATGCGGAGGCGAGAACAGTCAAATCTCACTCAGACTCAAATAGGTTTGCGTCAAATGCTTGAGGGCAAGGATTTGCTCGCTGCACCGGCCAAGGTACCTGAAAAACCGACGCCAAATGCAGCTCCATCCGCAAAGGTCAAGGCATCGCCCACCAAGCCGGATAAAGCAACACCCGTGCTACCTCAGAGCAAGGCGAAGAGTCATGCGAAGACAAAGCCAAAGCCCAAGAAGAAGGCGAGGAGTGAGTCAGCGGACAACAGAGGCGACAAGAGCAAGAAGAACATCCGCTGCAAGTTCCATTTCACAGATGCAGGGTGTCGAAATGGTGACAAGTGCCCATTCAGTCACTCGAAGAAGACTCCAGAGCGACCCTTTACGCCGAGGACGAGAACTCCAAGTCCATCTGGAGGAGGAAATCGAATATGCTTTTCTTTCAAGAATACAGGTTCGTGCTCAAGAGAGAATTGTCCTTTCAAGCATGAAGCGGCAGCTACCCCTGCGCCGGAGCCAAAGGCAAAGGCCAAAGCCAAATCCGAAGCGAAGGCAGCTGCAGCGAAACCAAATGCTAAGGCCAAAGCACTCCCTGCGGCACCTGCCATCAGATTGTGTCGAAGGTGGAATCCATCAGCCCCAGCTATATGGAAGCGATCCCCAAGACAAGATGAGGAAGAATCTGATTGTTCATCCGTTGACAGCGACGCTGACTCGGATTGTTCAACTGATGACGAATTATCGGGACCGACTACGTCGACCCGAAAGGATGTCAAACGCAACGTGACATTTGCTGACGACGTGAAGTTCACCTCTTCGTGCCCTAGAAAGTCAAAGAAGGACAAGGACCGAAAGGTGAAGCACGTCGACGTGGAAGCAATTGTGAACGATGAGGATCGCGCCGTGAACTTGGAATTCGCCAAGCACAAAGCAAGATTGAGGGCACAGATCATGAGAGACATGGTTGATGATGATGATGATCAGTGCGGAGATCGAGTTACATTCGTACGGATCCCTGGAACGTCTCGAGTGGAGGAAGTTTCCTTCTATGACGGTGAGGATACCATCGTAGAACGTGAACTCGACGCTGCGCACAGCAAGCGGATCATCAATCAAGGTGTGTTTAAGTGCATGGTCCAACCAGTCATTCTCAAGAAGAAGATCAAGTTTCTCATGGACACCGGATGTGGCCATGACCTCATATCTCAGAAGAAGATCGAGAAGCATAGTCTCGAGACACTCGTGACTCCAGAGCCCATATCGTTTCAGACCGCAAATGGAATAACCGATACCGATCTTGTGTCGAACTTTCAGACCGAGGAACCGATCAACGCATACGCGTTGGACGACACACCGTCGGTGCTTTCCATAGGCAAACGATGCATGAACTTCGAGTACGGGTTTGTGTGGCCGCCCGGAAGGGAGCCATTCATGATTAACCCGCAGGGCAAGAGGATATCTTTGTTCGTGAACGGTGACATTCCGTACATTCGCGCCGGGAGCTCCAAGTCATCGGTTCATGATGATCCAGAGGCCAAAGCAATCACCGAAATCTTCAAAGGTGTGCTATCCTCAGGTGGCGTTGATGTAAACGTCGCAGCTGCCGCCGAGGCTGCACCGAGCGAAGTCGAAGCAGAAGAAGAAGGTGATGCTCATGAACGGCCTCCCGACCCTGAACCCCATGAATCTCCTATAGAAGAAGTACCAGAGTCCGAGGCAGGACGACCTCCGGATGACGAGGGAGTAGGAGTGGGAGAAATTCCATTGGATGGTGACGATGAGGTGGTCATTGATGCGGAAGGCGACGGTGCGCCGAGCCGCAAGGCTAGAGTCGGAACGCTGAAAGCCGAAGCGAAGACGTTGGCACATCTATGCACTCATCGTTATCGCAACCCTTATTGCGATTCATGCATACGCGCGAAGATGAAGCATTTGAGGACACAACGGGGTGCTTTCCAGCGTGTGATCAAGCATTGGGGGGATCTCGTAACATTCGACTTCCTCGACACGCGCAAAGCCGCCGAAGCAGGTATCGGACTCGATGATGGGGCACGTGAGGTTCTAGTCATCCGAGACATCGCCACCAAAATGATCGCAGCGATTCCCACTGCCTCAAGGAATTCCGACGAGGTTGTCATGGCGATCAAGCGCCTGATGGGAAGACGCAAGATCCATATGGCGTATAGTGATGAAGCACCAGAGTTCGATTCAGCCATGGCGGAGTTGAAAATTGTGATCGATCATTCCCTTCCAGGGAAACCCCGTAACAACTCACTCGCTGAACGGTCAAATCAAGAAGTGATCAACACGGTCGCCACATCTATGCTACACGCCGGATTACCTGCGCAGTATTGGTCCTTCGCGCTGAATTGCGTGATGCAGAACCTCAACATTGAAGATGTGGAGGGTGATGGTGATTCAGCATGGAAGCGAATGACCGGGAAGGACTTCGAAGGGAAAGCCATACCATTTGGAGCCAAAGTCTTCTTCAAGCCAACGGACACAAGGCCGAAGACATATGGCAACAAGTTCGATCCAAAGGGCATCCCAGGCATCTTCGCCGGGTACATCATCACTGCTGGTCAGGGATGGTCCAAGAAGTATCGCGTGTGGGATATGAAGGAATTTGCCAACGTGAACTTATCAATGGACGCATCTGTTCCCAGGAAGTTGATGAGGCCGTACGAGACGGAGGTTGTCTACTTTCCAGAAGAGATAACATTTCCCTTGAAAGCAGAGTACGAAAGGATGAATTCAACCAATGAGGGACTCAGGGACAATGTTGACCTCGCTGGCAAGGAGATAAAAGATGTCGATGACGGAAATGGCGGCCCGCCTGGAGGAAATGATGGCAACGGTGGTGATGATGATCAAGATGGTCTACTTCCTCCACCGGATCCCGGAGAAGATCCTGACCTACAGGACATTGATCCGTCCGACGTTGAGACGGAACCGTCTGGTGAAGTCTTCAGATCAGCAGAACATGAAGCCATTGATGCCATAGGAGACAAAAGACTCGATGATCTAGACGAAGAACTAGGTCTACGCGCAGCACCGCCTCCTCCTGAACCAAAGGTTACTGGTGAAGATCGACGATCGCTCCGCGAAGTCGGTCCAACTGGTAGACTCATCCCTGAGGGAGACATCGAAGAACCTGGAGAGATCATCAAGATCCTGAAAGAAAAGAAGTTGGCTCCCGAAGAGATTGAGCATTGGAGCTCGGGGAAGAAAGGGGACGGCATTGTATACCTCACTGACGATGGTGAAGCCTGCAAGATTGACAAGAGGGGAGTTCCGTATAAGATCCGAAGTGATGGTCGACGAACCCTTCCTACACGACGACCTATCCATTCCTATTCTCCGGAAGCATGGAAGAAACTGAGTGAGACGGAGAAGAAGGCAGCGTACAAGAAAGAAAAGCGAGACAAAGCTCGGATTGCCAAGAAGGACCGGAAGAAGGCTGCGATAGGAGAGAAGATAGTCACCAAAGTTTTGGACAGCATGATCTTTCCCAAGATTGTTCCATGTGAAGAAATTGATCTTCAACTTAACGTGTCCAGTGATGACGACGATGGATGGTCATGGGCACAACCCTATGTGGATCAGTATACTCAAGAACAATTCTTGGCAGACGTCGTGCCGGCAGTCCCGGCATACATGGTCATGGACGACAATTGGATTCCTTCTATGCCGTGTACGACTTCTCACAGAAACGTACATCGGGAAAAGAATCATGCAGGGGGATCATGTTTCAATGCCATGGTCACTCGACCTGTCACACGCAAAGAGATGGTCAACAACCCCAAGGCCATGGAAGCTTTCATGAAAGAGTGGAAAGGATTGTGGGACCAAGAGGTGTTTGATTTCCCAACCACGCGTGAATATGACGACGTCGTCGCCGAGGCAAAGAAGAAAGGTGAGAAAGTGCACATGGCGCGAGTACATGGACTGATATATGAGAAGAACTATCAGCTCAAGGAGGACGATCCTGCCAGGAAGTTCAAAGGGCGAGGTGTATTACTCGGCGATCAGGTCAAAGACCAGAATATGGAAGCTGCATTGTTCCAGGATTTGGGGAATTCCCCGGCCACGTTTGATGCCTCACGGTGGGCAGATTACTATGGCTGTCTTCCTGGCAACGATGTTCAGATGGCGGATGCTATCCAAGCATACATCCAGGCACGGTTATCGGGCACTCCCTGTTGGGTTGAACTGCCTGATGAAGCCTGGCACCCATCCGCAAAACGGCACAAATTTCGTCGGCCTGTATGTCGCTTGGTCAAAGCTCTATATGGACATCCTGATGCAGGTACTATGTGGGAACAACATTGCCATACCGCGGTACAGAAAGTAGGATTCAAACCGGTTGGTGATGAATGGCCGTCACTGTATTTCCACCCGCAAATGAAGCTCTTACTCGTCATCTATGTAGATGATCTCAAGATGGCGGGGCCCAAAGAGAATCTGCCCAAGGGTTGGGACATGTTGCGCCAAGAACTTCGGTTAGAAGAAGAAACGCCGCTGGGTTTGTATCTAGGTTGTCGCATCTCCAAGGGCGAGGCAACGTTGCATGACAAAACGAAGGTGCAGACCGTTACCTACGATATGGAGACGTACCTGGACATGACAGTCAAGAAGTACTGCGACGTGACTGGGTTCGATCCGACAAAATTCAAGACGGTACCATCGCCGAGTCCGGCTGAGGAGACTAAGAATCACCCAGCTCGTGCTCCGGCACAGTCAGGTAAAAGCCATCGATGCACGTGGTGTGGACACACCATGCCTGTTGACAAGGATGGTCGGCTTATTCCGCCTCCACCTATTCCCAAGGCGCCAGAGGAAGAGGAAGTCAGCGAGGCTAACCGCGGCGCACTTGCTCCGCAGGCAGCGAGCATTCTCATGAAGTTGCTTTATGCCGCGCGCATTTGCCGCTTTGATCTTCTGCGAAGTATCAATAACCTCGCACGCAAGATCACGAAATGGACCAAGAAGGAGGACGCTCTTCTTCATCATCTCATGGCCTATGTGCACCAGTCCAAACATCACATGATGATTGGATGGGTTGGGAACTCCTTGGAGGACTCGTCCATCGGACTGTTTGCAGATGCGGACTATGCAGGTTGTGGAGAAAGCTTGAAATCTACCTCCGGTGCTCATTTGCACATTCAAGGTTCGCACACAAGATTTCCCTTGGCGGGGCTTAGCAAAAGGCAGGGGTGCTTGAGTCACTCCACACCTGAGGCCGAAATTGTCGCGGCCGACTTTGCCATGTCACGTCTTGGATTGCCTGCTATCACGTTGTGGCAGCAACTTGGAGGTCAAGACCCCAACTTCGTCTTCTATGACGACAACCAGACCATGATCGGGGTGATTCGCACGGGCAAGAATCCGACTATGCGTCATTTGGAACGTACCCACGGCATCTGCATTGGCTGGATGCATTCTATCTTTCAAGAGGGTTACGTTTCTCTTGCTTATGAGGTCACTGCCAAGATGTCGGCGGACATACACACCAAGTCGTTCAAGGACTCCGTGTCCTGGACACATGCGTGTCAGCTCAACAACATTTTCCCGCCGGCCCTCATTGGCTCCCAGGAGATCATGGACCTGATGCGCCCTACTCATACCCAGAGCACGGATGAGAAGGGCCAACAGCACTACTCGTTCAAGAGCGAGGTGCCTTGTTTTCCTTACACGCAGACGCCGATCCTCCCTCAGGTGTTGTATCGCGCTGGTCTGTCCAGTAAGGAGGGCTTGCAGGAACACGACAGTGTGGACCCCATCATGGTCGTCAAGTTCCCGCGCATGTTGCGGGGGCCGCCTTCAGCGTTGCCGCCTGGTCGCTATCTTCGGTCGACCTGGATTCTTCGTGAAGGGCAGTGGCATCAGATGGAGGACCGTGCCGTCATCCCTGATCAACCTGGCAAGTTCGACCGCTACGTGGAGCGTGCTGTGTTTCAGTACCATCCCGTTCGGGGCAGCTTGAGGCCGGCCGCTAGTTCGGAGGTCCTTGCGCCACCGTTTTTGCCTCCGCCTGCCCCGCCGTTGGGCCAGTCATATGTGCGCGCCCTGCCCGCCAAATGGCGTGCTGTGGTTGTCACACTGGCGCGTGCCATCCATGGGGGGTACCAGGGCTTTACATTACCTCTATGCTTCAACGGCATTTGCAAAAATCATGCTTCTCAGTTTGGCTATGATCATTGGTCGTCAGTGTATGAGGATGTGTGGCATGATGCGGCCGAACAGAAAAGGGAATATCAAGGATACGAAGGAGCAATTGTGCCTCACGTGGTTGAGTTCGCCGAAGGTAAACCCAAAGAGGGCTTGGTGATCCAATTCTTCGACCACGATGGAGGGTTGGTCCATACCTACAAGAACCCTTACAGCCGATGGAAATACCGTATTACCATCAAAGATGCTCCAAAGGCAGTGACGGTGTGGACATTGGTAGGAGTCGACGAGGAGAATTGGTGGAATGAGTACGCTCCTGGCAAAGACTGCATTGCGCAGCATGCTCCCGATTCTCACTATGACCCTGGGTTGCAAGTGAATGTTTTGAGTATGGGGCGAGAAGTTGATGATGCCATGTGTGCCTACCTCTTCGATGTGGTGGAAGCAAGGAAAAACAACCCTAACTCCGTGATCTTCATTGGCGCAGGGGTGCTAGGCAAGAATTCGTGGCTGAGTCGGAAAATCGCCGACAACCCTGAAAGGGCCAAATTGCGGACAGACTACCCATGGGGGGAGGTCGTCCAAAGAATTGCGCGCAGAGCGGCATCGTGGGGACACCAAATCATCATTGAGGTGCCTCCTCGTGTACAAGTTCAGGAAACCAAGCAGTATAAGGGACTTCAGGAAGACGCCGTGTGGAAGAGCATCAAGATCCAAGGATGCACTCACGGGCAACGTTATATCTTTCGGGATCCTGTATCTCCCGGAACAGCCGTTGAACTCGGCTACTGCAAAGATGAATGGGAGTACCTTGCCGCAAACGTCGCGTTGCATCCTAAGTCGTCTGACATGTGCTCATCCAAACATTTGCACATGACCGATTCGGACGCCAAGGATCGTTCTGATAAGTGCGAGTTGACCAGCCAAATCTCCAGGAGGTTGCTTAAAGCCTTGGAATTTCAGGCAACGGGCGATGGGAGATTGGTAGCAATGGCGTCGAAGGCCGGTGGACGAAAGCCTGACCGCATGATTGTTGACCTTTGTGGCATGGGCAATGGCTACGCCGTGTCCAAGTCCACTAAGGGATGCGCTCGCATTGTATGTAAAGAGTTGATTGGCTCAAAGGCCGATGAGGATAGCCTCGTCGGTGCAATGAAGGAATCGTGCCGGAATGACCTGCGCACACCTGTGCTGTTTGTGGCATCGCTTTTGCGATCAGGTGTTGGTCCTGGAGGTAGCGAAGGGGCTTGTGTGGGGGGTGAGAAACGTTCCGGTGGGAAGTACAAGGTTTTCAGAAGTGTCTTGAAATCTCTCAAACGCCTGCTGAAGAAGTGTGCGGAATTTTCCGACGTCTATTTTTCGCTTGACATGCCTTCTTCATGTTCATGTTGGTCTTGGCCAGAGTTGCATGCTCTTGTTTCGAGTGGCAAGGTGACGAAGGTTAAGATTGATGACCATGTTGGTGCTGGTGGCGATGGTGGTGGACGCAGGATCATGTTCTCTAACATTCCTGAAGCGGATCGTTTGATGATGAGACCGGATGATTGCTTGGACCATGATTCGAAGAACAGTTTGTCGCAGCGCATTGATGTCTCATGGCGGTCAATTGCGAGGAATGTTCGCAGCCTTGTTCGAGCTCATGTCAGTGTCAGTCATGTTGCACATGAATCTGAGGACATTGCATGGCAGCAACATCAGTGTGTAGACGCTGATGAAGGGGCTATCAGACAGCCCCAACTAAGGAACAACTAAGGTCTGACCCGACGGATCGGGGAAGGGTGTCTCTTACAGAGTACCCGGAACCGTGAGTCGTATAGGGGTAGGTACTTCTCTCCCACGGAGGAAGGACCGGTTCCCGAGCCATGGAAGAAAGTTACAATGCCTACGAGCTGTCCTTCGAAGGAGTGGCCCATGAAGAAGTTTTTCCTTCTGGTGGGATGATGCGGACGTTCCTGAAGTTCCACACGTTTCTGCAGATGTATTCTGAGGACTCGTCGCAGAGCTTTTCGCTCCCGCCAAAGATTACGAAAGACAAAGTGGTCGACAATGATCTCATTCGCACATGGGCAGCATTCAAAGCACCTCCGTTGGTCTTGCTGTTCACATGCGCAAATCTGTCACCAGGAGGGGATCTTTCCATTCGAGTTCGAGAAATCCTCAAGGCTTGCTTATTTGCCGCCCCGGAGGAATACATGAACAAACCTTATGGGGAGGTTCTCGCCATGATCCTCAAGTTTGGTGGAGGTCTCAAGCACGTTGTTGCTGATTACGGAGGGAAGTTTCATGCCATCACAAGATTTATGGTGGATGAGGAAGTGATCCGTGATGATGCAAAGTTGGCCGTGGTTGAACTGGAACAGGAAAGAAAACAAGTTCGGTTCGACTTGAACACCGCAACCAGGAACATCGTCAATGCGGAGGTCTACTACAATCTCGCCGTCCTCATCAACTCCGTGGAGACGCCTTACCAGGCCGTGACAGACACAAGAATTCAGCAATGGTATACGGTGAACCAGGACTACTACTACAAGTTGCCTATGTCAGGCAGAGCACCTGATCAGTCCGACTTGTTGGGAGAGCCTACGTTACGTAGGGTGTGCAAGCTGATGTACATGTTCGCAAAGCATACTGGATATGGACTTCGGACCTATAATCAGGAATGTGCAGCGAGCAGCGACGGCGCTGCGCCGATCAACGTCCACCAGCTGGCTTTGATGATGCGCACAATGCCTCAGGGCATGGGACATCCGCTCGCCTTTGCGATGAATTCACTTCAGGCGTTCAGTGTTTGTCTCTACGTGCTCCATTCCTACGTATCATGGGTAGATCCACGCACTGGACTCCCGCACTATCGATGGACCAATGACGTGCTCCCCGATTCCGACTATACCACGTATGCTTTCCTCAAGTACCATGTGGAGGCCGTATGCGCAGCTCAGGACAAGAACGGTTTCCAGTTGCCGGAGACGTTCCGTGACTACGCCTGGAATCAATGTGGAGTTGAATCTGGGTACGTGGCTGACTGCTCTACCAAGCGTGCCGCATTGGGCATATGGGAAGCAGAGTTCCAACAGATGAGGGCACCAAGTCCGCTGATGCAAGATGATGGCCTATTTCCGCCCAACCTTCAACGGCATCCTAACTGGGTATACTCCTCGGGGAGAGTTGCGATGCCTACGGCAAGCAATCTCGAACCAGAAGGAATCGTACACCCTGAACATGGAAGAACGCCGGAACAACCGCGGGACCCTGCTGCCGGACCTCGAGCCACCCCTAGCCACGGACCAAAGAGGGCAAGGACGGACGAGGCAGCGGCATCGGCATCGTCATCTTCTGCAGCACCTCCTCCACAACAACCGCCTTCACAACCGGAAGAGGAACCAACGCAACCAACATGGGAGGAAGCTCCAATCCCTGCTGGCGCTCAGGAAAGTTGGTACCACTATGTCAACATCATCGAAAAGGGCTGTCGTTCTGTCTTGCTAACGACAATCCGTGATCACGACGAGTACCCACCTACCATTGACGAGACGCCAAAGTTTGTGGCCAACCACGACGTGGGGACCACGCCTATTCAGCATTACGTCAGAAGACTGGTGACCTACTTGGCAAGGATTCGTTCCGTGTCCCAAAGTGATGACAAAGGTCTCAACCTGAAGGTCTACGTGAAGCTGAGCACAAAGGCGTGGCTTCGGATGTATTCACGGCTATACCATGCTCTGGCATTGGTGTCATGCGTGC